>WNWK01047838.1:0-13772 GCA_009830355.1 Cherax destructor
ACCCAGGCAGACCTCCAGCTCCACAATCAGACCTCCAGCTACAAATCAGACCTCCAGCTTCCCTCAGACCTGCAACTACACCTCAGACCTACAACTTCACACTCACGTCAGGTCACCTGTCACCCAGGTCACCGGACGCCCAGGTCCCCTGACGTCAGGTCACCTGCGTCCGGATCCCCTTTTCGTCCAGGTCACCTGATACCTAGGTCTCTGACACCTGGATCACCTGGCACCGGGTCCCCTTTAAAACCAGGTCACCTGACGTCCAGGTCCCCGAAGCCCAGGTCACTTGACGTAGGTCACGAAGCCCAGATCACGGTGTCCAGGCCTGACGTCAGGTCACGACGTCTGGGTCCCCCTGATGTCGGATCACCGACGTTCAGGTCACCTGACACCAGGTCACCGCCCAAGTCACCTGGCCACTTCCTGACACCGGGTCACCTGACCCTCCTGACATAAGGGTCGTCACCTGACGCCTCTTGACAGGGGGGGGTGGGCACAGGATGGGTGACACAGTGATGGGTGACACGTGATGGGTGACATACTGTGGTAATGGTCTTCCGTCAGTTGGCTGGGAAATCAGAGAAAAGTGGTTGCCACTTTCTTAAAATTTTTATTAGAATATTTACGCACTTGGGTGCGACACTTAAAAATTTTCTCCCGTTTGGGTCATTGACCTCCTGCCTGCATCAACTCTTGCCCCTACACCAGTCATGATGGTAATAACACGAAATTCCAACACTGTTTTAACTTTGTGAAAATCTATTCTTTCTGAGGATTGATAAAACGTGATTTTTCCCTTTTTTTTAAATTTATATATATATATATATATATATATATATATATATATATATATATATATATATATATATATATATATATATATATATATATATATATATATATATTTTTGTGTGTGTGTATTATTGAACATTGAAAAGTGTTCGTTTCACCTTAATTAACCCATACACACATAAAGTCATTCGACTGTGTACATGGTGTACGTCGGGCCCCATCTGAGATGCAGCCCCAGTTTGGGAAACCCCCACCTAGCCAAACACGTCAAAAAAAGGGGAAAGGAAAATTTGATCCCGACTAGTCTCGGGGCTAAGGGGGATGTTCTACGAGGGGAGGTTGGGGAAAACAACCTGACGACACTGGAGGACAGGCGTGAGGGGAAAATGATAACGATATCTAAAATACTGAGGAAATTCAAGGTGGATAGGACAGACTGTTTGGATGGGGCACAAAAAAAAGGGGGCCTTTGGTTTAAAACTCAGATAAGTCAAAGGGAAATTAGGAAGTATTTCTTCAGTCAGAGTTTTCAAAGTGGGGCAATCTAAAGTGATGTAGTGAAAAAGGGTCATCCAAAACTTTTAAAAGACTATGATAAAATCCGGGGCAGGGGGGAAAGGGGGCCATAGAACAGGGAAAAGGGGGGCCAGGGCTGTGAATGATTCTCAACCACAAAATGAATAAACTCACCCTTCACCCTTCTTTTGGGGGGCAGGTGGGCCCAATATCGGTGCAGGTGGGCACCAATATTGCAGGTGGGCCCCAAAATGGGGTAGGTGGGCCCTATGGGGTGCAGGTGGGCACCAATATGGGGGGCAGGTGGGGCAAATAGGGGGTGGGCACCAATATGGGGTCGGTGGGCACCAAAAGGGCAGGTGGGAAAATGGGGTAGGTGGGGACCAATATGGGGTGCAGGTGGGCACCAATAGTTTCAGGGAAGATACAGCAGCAGGAAACATGACAGATAAAAATAACATGCCCATTAATATCAATGTATCGGTGCCAAAGCACAATAAATTTAGTAAAGCTTTTCCAAATATATCTAATTTGTGCAGGGTTAGAATTACAACTGTTTTAGTTAGATCCACAGATTTTTATCTTATGTAAGTCTTGATATAATCTTTTTTTCACACAGTTTCTATCTGGTTGAGTTAGATTCCTGAATCTTTAAACATAAATTTTTTCCTATCAAAATTTTTTCTCAAATCACTGAATCTCATAGTCTTTGTCGTAACAAGTGACCAAAGTTCTGGACCCCGGGAGCTGGTAACTGCGTATAAATTTCTGAAACGACAAAGGAAGACATTTTAAAGATGGGCTGACTTGTGCGGATGTAGTATGAAGTGAAGAAAGTATTGATTTGAATGTTAATTTTTGCGGGGGGTGTAAAGGGTTTAGATTAGATCAGAGAATCAGAGCTATGGAAGGATTAAGTAATATTCAATGGTCAATTTTTTTATAGAAAATTGAGAATATAACTGTATAAATTCAATAATTTTGTAGATTTAAATAAAGTGGGTGAGAAGCTGGTAATATTAATATTTATTCCCCGGGGAAAAGGAGAGGAGAGAGATTTTTTGGGAAAGGGGTTAATAGTGTTGGGAGAACCCAAATGAGAAAAAATGTTGTGGGAATTAAATGCTAAAGGGGAGAAAGTGTTGAATTAGGTTGGGGGTGCCGGGGAAATAATGATGAGGGCCTCTGATAGACCTTTGGGAAGGAGGGGTTGGGAACGGTAACGGTTTTTAAAAATATAAGAAATAAATAGTACAAGAGATACGATACAAATTTTGATACCCGTTTGTTGAACCATGTATTGGGGATAAAAGGTTGATGTGTAGACTTCTAAGGTGTTTTTTTCAGTGACGACAGATACATGAGATCAGTATTTAGTTGAACTGCGTGAGAGTGACAGGTAGATGCGGGCGGGGAAAGTCACCAGTAAAAGAGAGGTGAAGGTTATAAATGAAAGGAAGAGACAAAGAGGGGTTAAGATATAAGGAAGTCAGGATGTGGAGGTTGTCAGGGGTGTGGAGAGGGTTTTCAGCGGTGTGAGAGCTTGTCAGGGATGTAGGGAGGTTGTCAGATGTGTGCGAAGGCTGTCAGGGATGTGGGAGGTTGTCAGGGGTGTGGGGAGGTTGCCACGGGTGTGGGGAGGTTGTTAGGGATGTAGGGAGGTTGTCAGAGGTGTGCGGAGGCTGTCAGGGATTTTGGGAAGGTTGTCAGGGGTGTGGGGAGGTTGTCAGGGGTGTGGGAGGTTGTCAGAGATGTGGGGGGGTTGTCAGAGGTGTGCGGAGGCTGTCAGAGATGTGGGGAGGTTGTCAGAGGTGTGGGAGATTGTCAGGAGTGTGGGAGGTTGTCAGAGGTGTGCAAAGCTGTCAGAGATGTGGGAGGTTGTCAGGGGGTGTGGAGAGGTTGTCAGGGGTGTGGAAAGGTTGTCAGGGTGTGAAGAGGTTGTGAGGGTGTGGGGATGTTGTCAGGGGTGTAGAGAGGTTCCCGGGGTGTGCGGAAGCTGTCAGGGATGTGGGGAGGTTGTCAGTGGTGTGCGGAGGTTGTGAGGGGTGTGGGGAGGTTGTCAGGGGTGTAGAGAGGTTGTCATGGGTGTGGGGAGGTTGTCAGGGTGTGGAGGAGGTTGTCAGGTCAGGGGTGGGGAGGTTGTCAGGGTATGGGAAGGTTGTTAGGGTGTAGGGAGGTTGTCAGGGGTGTAGGGAGGTTGTCAAGGTTGTAGGGAGGTTGTCAGGAATGTGGAGAAGTTGTCAGGGTGTGGGGGGGTTGTCAGGGTGTGCGGAGGTTGTCAGGGGCTTGGGAGGTTGTCAGGTGTGTAGGGAGGTTGTCAGGGGTGTAGGGAGGTTGTCAGGGGGTGGGGAGGGTGTCAGGAATGTGGAGAGGGTTGGCAGGTGTGCGGAGGTTGTCAGGGGTGTGGGAGGTTGTCAGAGGTGTAGGGAGGTTGTCAGGGATGTAGGGAGGTTGTCTGGGGTGTAGGACAGGTTGTCATGGGTGTTTTAAGGTTATCAGGGTGTGGGAAGGTTGTCAGGTGTGGGGGGGTTGTCAGGGGTGTAGGAAGTTGTCAGGGGTGGGGAGGTTGTCAGGGGTGTGGGAGGTTGTCAAGGGTGTGGGAGGTTATCAGGGGTGTGGGAGGTTGTCAGGGGTGTGGGGAGGTTGTCAGGGGTGGGGAGAATTATGGACTAGAGTACAAGCAACGAGGAGTGAAGCAGGTTTGGAGTACATTTAAGAATGCAGGATGCCACCAACAACAGTTAGCTAGCTCTTCCTAAATATTTCCACAAGTAATTATGCGTTAGCAAGCGTGCTGAGGCAGTGCCAGATATGCTCATGAATGCAGAAACCTGTAGGCAGTTTATACTTTTCGCCATAAATGCCGAAACATGTTGATGTTTTACAAACAGGTGAGAGTTTGTAAAAGCTGGTCTCTGATTGGCTGTGACTGGCATCTATGACCCTTTTATATTATCAGAGTTGTCTTGGCACTACCTTGACAACCAGCCTGTCATTGACACCCTGACACACCATGACCTCACACACCAGGTGTCAAGAACCACGACCTCACGCACCAGGTTCAAGCCCCCCCACCCCCAGGTGCAAGCCCCACGACCTCACACACCAGGTGTCAAGACCACGGCCTCACACCCAGGTGTCAAGACCCACAGCCTCCCCACCAGGTGTAAAAAGCCCCACATCTCACACCCAGGTTCCCAAGACCCCGATCTCCACCCCCAAAAGCCCCCGACCTCACATTGTCTTTCATTGAACAAAGCCCCCAACCTCTGCCCAAATTGTTCTAAAGATTTTTAAGTTATACCATAAATTTAAAGGAAAATCCTAAACTACCTTACGAAACAAAGCAAATGCGATAGTAATTATGGACAAGGTAGATTATAGTGGAAAAATAACTAATCATACAAGACAGGGAAAGGCCCCGTAAATGCGTCCTGCGCTCTGAAGTTTCAACTTCTGATAGTTAACATATGCAGCATGTTTATTACAGTGGGGTGTTTGGGGCAGCGGCCCCAAAGGTTTGCTAGCACAGGCACCAGCAACCTCCCCATCTGTTACCTACTCAAACTCCCCCTCTTTTCTGGCCTCCCCTAAAAAAACCCCTCTCAAACCCCCCTCCACTATCATCATGGTTTTTCCCCCCACTTCACCATACTTTCTTCAACGACTGGCAGTTTTACAGCTTTCCCCGACTCCACCTCTGGCGCTCCTGCGTTTATATTCACATATTAAGATTCTCACCCCCAGCGCTTACCCCCTTTTAAAATCATATATTTTTTAAATTCAAAATTTCGTCTATAAGTCATTCCCAACACATTTACTAGAGTTTTTTAATTAAAAACAGAAAGTGGGACAACAAAAATCCCATAGATAAAATTAGGTCCCGTTTTAGAAGATTTGGCCAAGTAACCACACTTGGTTGCTGGACAATGTAGGGTTTAAAAACAAAAAGGCGCAGTACGTGACTGAACAATACACAAGTAACCCGGGCATAGGAGAGAGAACAACTTATGACTACTACTACTTCCACTACCAACATTACCACCACCACTGCTTCTTTTTTTTTCCTCTCTTTTCTCCCGTCCCCGTTCCCCCCCCTATATTTACTGGCCCCTCTTTTCTTCTGTCAGTGGATTTTAATGGTCCAAGTCGGACCATGTTTTTTCTCCTCTGTGCTGGTTACTTGTGTACAGGATGGAGTATGGGGGAAAATAAACGCACGCCAACAACTATTCCCAAAACTAAAAAAAGAGGTACTGGACAGAGAAATGTCCGGGTAAGTGTGACATCTAAAAGTAGGTTATGTTTTATCTGGCGTATGTCGCACACCCATATAGGCATGCCTGACCAGTGAACCAGGTCTAAGAGTATAACAAGCGAGGCCCCCTTTTATGCTAGCATCTTGGTTCAACCCAGCCAATGACAAGGGGCCTGCCAGGTTGTGAAGCAATGTTGGGGGTGAATCAACATTGGCAGACTTCCCAAAGTCTGGTCCCCCAAGTTCTAAATTTCTCTGGCTTGCAAGACTTGCCTTCTACATATTATATACTTTGGGCATATACTTGCATGCCGCTTTGGTAAAAAAATATATATGTATTTACTCCTTTTGACTTTGCTCGTTCCTCATCCTACCTTGGTTATCGCCCACAACCAGGTGTGCAGGCCACAAGACTAAACCTGTGTTCCAATAAAGACATAACTAGTAACCGGTGAGTTCCAAACTCACCCGCCATTTCAAGCCCCAACCGTTCAGTGATTCGTTTGATGCGTTATTATGATTTTGAGCGGGGTCGCTCAAGACACGAAAGTGGGCCAAAAACACCCCTTGTTTGGTTAACAGAATTAAAAGTGGATAAATGAAATTGTAGTAGTAATTAAAAAACCTTGATATACCAAACACTGTTGGGTTGAGAATAAGAAAAATAAAAAACTTGACCAAGTGTGTGAAGTTCTTTCTTTCTTTCAACACGTCCCGTTTCCCCACCGAAGCGTGTAAAGTTATAAGTGCAAAATATATAATGCTTAAGAAACAGTTTGATGAAACCCTCTTCAACTACTGGGTTCAAGTAGATGCATTGAAGAGCTTGGATGGGAACTAAATGCTGTAGTTCAAAAACTGCCCCCGTATTACTTAGAATGAACTTTCCCAATAATAATAAAAATAATAATAGCAGTAGCAGTAGTATGTTGTATAAAGGAGGGCAGTGGTGATAGCAGTGGGAACGAAACGACTAGCTATTCACACATTTCCCCCAATGGAAAAAAGGGGTGATTTTTTGGGTTATCTTGTATCTCTAAAATATACTGTATGATAAATCTATGTAAATGTATTTGTATACCTGAATAAACTTACTACACATAGATCATAAGGTCTTGTGCCTTACCCACACCAACAGGGAAAGTCACACCTGAAAAAAGGGAAAAATGTTAAGCGAAGAAGGTGCAGAGGTGTGCAACGAGGCTAGTTCCAGAGCTAAGGGAAGTGAGCCGTGACGACGGGCTATTTCCCAGAGCAAAGGGGGAAGTGACCCGTAAAGGGGCAAAAGCAGCTGAACCGATGACATTAGATGACAAACGAACCAGGAGAAAGAATTGTATCAGATGTTCAGGGAATTTATGAAAAAACAGGGATGAATTGAGGGCGAGAAACAGGGCACGAGGGCATAGTTGAAAATTTAAAAACATTTAAATTTATGGTGGTCAGGGAAATGGAATAATGGGTAAAAAATAGAGAAGGTAGACTCTATACATAGTTCTAAAATATATGACAGAACTCACGAAGCTAGGGGGGAAATGAATCTGGCAAGGCAAGTTGTTTTTAGGAATGAAACTTGCCTCTGCAACCATATAAAAATTAGGTAAGCCCCCCACACACACATAAAAAGATTAGGGAAAAGCCGAAAAGAATATGCACAGGTAAGAAGGGGCTCAGGACAATATAAAAAGATATAGCATCAAAGTCAATCGCCCGAAGCTGTTGTATAGCCACATCAGGAGGGAAAAAAACAGTCAAAGGGCCAGGTAATCAGGCTGGGAAAAGGAAAGGGGGGAGTTCAAAAGAAAAAACCAAGAGGTATGGGGGAGCTCAACATGAGATTTAAAAAGTATTTAAAAGGGGACAGGAAGGACTCCGGAATTCAGAATGGGGGGTATACCAACGGTGGGTGAAATACACACAACCGAGGGGGAGGTGAAGAAGCTGCTTTGAACTCGTACCTCAGCGGTGGGGCCCGGGCAAATTCCGGGGGCCTTAGAAGGACAGAGATGTTGTGTGCCACTAACACAAATCTTCAAATATCCATTGAAACTGGGCAACTCCGGGGGTGGAAGATGGAAAATGTAGCCCCAATTTTAAGAAAGGAGACAGACAAGGCATTAAACTCAGACCTGTGTCACGGGCTTATATATAAAAGTCATGGAGAAGATCATCAGGAGGAGAGTGGGAGCCCTAGAAAGACCGTTTTAAAAAACGACAACCAGCACGGTTTCGGGGAAAGGGAAAAAACCTGTGCAAAACCTATGATTTTTTATACAATAAAGAAGTAAAACCGAGAGGGGGTTAGACTGCTTTTTTACGAAAAACATTGCCATTTCCCTCACAAAGAGGGTTTAAAAAAACTAGAATCAGGCACACGTAACAGGAAAAGCACCTGGATCAGAGAATATCGCAGGGGGGCAACAACGAGTATGGTACGGGCGAGATGTCAAGGGGGACCTGTGAAGTGGGGTTCCACAAGGGTCAGTCCCGGCCTGTACTTTTTTTTGGGATATGGAATGAATAACGGGGGATAGACTCAAAATGTCCCTATCTGCAGATGATTGGTTTTAGAAGAATCAAATCAGTGGATCAGGCAGGACTACAAAAAGCCTGGGCAGGCTACAAGCCTGGTCAGTAACTCTCCTTAATTTAACCCTGCCAAATGTAAAAAATGAAATCGGGGAAGGGGAAAAAACCGAGCAGAGTATTCAGGTGGCCAAAAACTGCAAACCCACCAAAAAAAAAGATCTTGGGGGGGTATAATCCCAAAAATCTCCTGAGGCCCCATCAATCAGATAACTGCGCGCATGGGGGGCTGGAAAAATAAGAAAGCGTTCCCAAAACCTCACTAAGGAATATTCAAGACTCTTATACCATATACTCAGGCCCATCTGGAGTATCAGCACCAGTCTGGGAAACCCCCACCTGGTCAACATCAAAAAAATTTGAGAAAGGGAAAAGGTTTCCAAAAATAGTCCCAGAGCTAAAGGGGGTTGTCCTACGAAAAAGGGTTTAAGGGGAAAACGGGCCATGACACTAGAGGACAGGAGGGTTGGGGGCATATAACGACAAAAAAATACTAAAGGAATAGATAAGGTGGACAGAGACAAGATGTTCCAGGGGGGACACAGCGGGCCCCAAATGGGTAAAGACTTTTGGTAAAAGGGATGTTGGGAAGTATTTCTTCAGTCATAGAGTTGTCGGGAAGTGGAATGCTTAGAAAGCGACATGTGGAGGCAGGAACCATACTAGTTTTAAGACTTTTTATAAAACTATGGAGCAGGGAGAGAGGACCTAGAGCAATCATGAAGAGGCGGGGGCCCGGAGCTTGACTCGGGCCCTGCAACCACAAATGGTGGTACAAATGGGGGTACACACACACACACCCCCGCAACCACAAAGGTGATACACACACCAGGCTGCAAGCCTGGTCCAGCAACTGGCTCCCCCCAAAGTGCAAAGTCAGAAGATTGGGAAGTCAAGAAGACCCCCGACGGAGTATATGCTAGGTGGGCCAAAGACTGCAAAACTACTAAAAAAAAGGGTCTTGGGGTGGTATCATACCGAAACCCTCTCCTGAGGTGGGATCAAAAAATAACTGCTACAGCTATGGGCGCCGGCAAACCCCAAAGGGAAACATTCAAGACTCTTCCCCTGTCGTCAGGCCCATATTGGGATGCAGCCCAGTTTGGAACCCACACCTGGTCAAGCACGACAATAAATTAGAGAAAGGGGTTTGTAAAAAACAGTCTCGGAGCTAGGGGTATGTCCACGAGGGAGGTTAAAAATCACCACAACACTGTTTTGGTTAGTGGGTTTGACAAGCACTTGCCCTGTATGGGATAGGCCCGTTGCAGTGCCCCCTTCTTATGTTCATAGGAGTGGAGACTGAATGAATCCCCAGGTGCTCAAAAAAATGGGAGGGGGCCAATAAATATAACTAACTGCTTCTCATGCCGTTTTTAACTGTACCTAGCACACTGTGATGACGCTACTGGCCAGGAGCTACAGGATTTGCGTCTACGTGCCAGAGGTATTACATATCAGTGCGAGAGATTAAATGATAACAAAAGAATAAAATGATACTCATAACGCTCAGACTAAATCTTACCTCACTAAATATTAAGGGTGTTGATGGAGACAAAGTGTCTGCTAGAGAACTTCTTGGTCAGGTGTGAGGCTCATGTCTGCATAAAGTGATGGAAGGACAAGTCTGTAGGTTGATATAACAACCACTCGAGGTTGAAGGATGGTGTTGGGATACTTCTTAATAAAAGTATTCATGTGAGTGTAGTAATGGTCGAAATGTCGCAATATGCAGGATCATCATTCTTACATGGAAATTTTATGGTTCAGTCCTGTAGTCCTGTGCTACAAAGGGAACAAACCAACTCATCCTCATAGATTTTTCACTATAGCTTTTGGACAGAAAATGGTCTGACTGGAGACAGGAACCCTCAGAATACGACGCACGACACTTGACTAACCGTGGTTCATATATGCTACTAGATAGTCTACAGATTCAAGAAGACTTATCCATACGTGTAGACGTATGACAAGTCTTCGTAATTTACCTAATACCTTTCCTTTACGAACCTAACGTTCTGACCACTGACCTATTGGTTCAGTAGAGATGTAATGAGCAGCCGGTGGCTCCACAACTAGAAAGTGTGTTGGTGTCGAATCTGTACTTCAGTAAAATGCTTTGGAGTCGAATTTCGCCTTGTACGTGAGTCGTGAATATATGACTGCATTTACTACCAGAGTATTTACTTATCCTTACATCCAGCGGAGACTTCTTGTAACCTTGTCTGAACATCACCTCTGTGTGTAGGTTTGATCTCGTTCAGGATATCTATTATTATTATTATTATTATTATTATTATTATTATAATTATTATTATAATATTTACAAGTAGTGGCGAGTGTAGGTGGTGTTACAGCAGTATAGAGAGCAGTGTGGAACCTGATAGACGACTCGTGGATGTTATACCCCGTTAAAGTTCCTTTTGTAGCAGACTGGCCTTATGTGGCACTGCTGCTGAGTGTAAGTGCCGGGATGGCACTCTTAATATGCAGTTACAGCTGCAGCAAGCTGGGGAGCTTCACAACATCTCTAGGCTGGATCATTAAACTAAAGTGAACTTGAAGCTTGATGAGTCAGAGTAATATAAAATTTTTTAACACACTGAGGTAGGGGGACCCAAAGAAGAAACACTTTCACCATCACTCACTCCATCACTGTCTTGCCAGAGGACCCGATACTACAGTACAAAGCTGCTTATAATATTCAAATGGAAGAGCTAAACCGGGTGGTTAACAGCCCCCGAAACGGGAAAATAATCAAGTTTGATCTGAGGAAAAGAAGGAAAGTAGCTCCAATTCCTTGGATCAAGAGCGCTTCATCGGCGTCAAGACTGACTTTATTGGGCCAGGTTAAGTCTATATTACTTGTGTCAGTAGTACGTATAACCGTTACTGAGTCAGTCCCCCTACGTGATCACTGACCGATGCTGAGTCATTCTGCTGACCTAGCATGATGTCATAAGTCACCCTTTGAATGCCGTGCACGCCCTCGCCCACTGGCCTCAGTTCAGAGCAGATTTATACGAGACGACAGGTCAGGCCTGAGTGCTCCCATATTTTTCCACTAATTATAAGTTACCGCCAAGCTACGTTTGTGTTTATTACCAAATCCATCAAACCACACGACACTTGTGTATGGCCATAACGTTGTCTTCCAGAACCATGGTCATGTTTGTTTTTTAAAACCATGGCCCTGTTTGTCTTTTAAAACCATGGCCATGTCTGTCTTCCAGAACTATGGCCATGTTTGTCTTCCAGAACCATGGCCATGTTTGTCTTCCCGAACCATGGCCATGTTTGTCTTCAGAACCATGGCCATGTTTGTCTTCCAGAACCATGGCCATGTTTGTCTTCCAGAACCATGGCCATATTTTCTTCCAGAACCATGGCCATGTTTGTCTTCAGAACCATGGCCATGTTTGTCTTCCAGAACCATGGCCATGTTTGTCTTCCAGAACCATAACCATGTTTGTTTTCCAGATTATTATTATAATCAAAGAAAGCGCAAACCGACAAGGATCATACACCCCTGCGGGGTAGTAAGTAGTGTGGAGGTTACAATTCGTTGGGAAAAGGGAAGAAAAGGTGGGGAAAAGAAAAGGGATGGAAGGGACTCTAAGGGTTATGTGTCAAAGTTCGTAAAATAAGGCATTGGAAAAAAAAGTCAAAAAGGTTGGGAGTCAAAGGTGGATCGTCTGCGAGAGAAGATAAAGTAAGAGTGGCAGGGCGGGGGGGTTGGGGGTAAATCCTGCGAGCTGCTGGTAAATCGGGCAATCGACAAGGGACCTGACAAGCCTCACAGAGAGGAACGGGGGTTGTCCATGAAACCCATGGGTAAGGCGGGATGACCAATGCGAGCTGGGAGGCGCAGTCTCCCAAGAACGGCAACTTTGGGAGGAAGACCCCAAAAACCCAAAACAGTTTAATAGGGGGCAATTTGTTATGTGTATACCATCCACCATTTTGCCAATGGTGAGGGGGCAGGAAGAGATGACTGGAAAATATAAATGTACAGAATACCCTATAAAAACTGGGGGATCATGCACTGCTGACTGTGCAGCAGCATCTGCCTGCTCATTGTCCTGCATGCCAACTGAAGGGACCCAACAGAAAACAACATCTTTATTCTTGATAGCTATGCGCGCAACCTTGTTGAATACGGAGGACTAATGGATGAGGGGGGGCGAATTGTTTAATGGCTTTTAAAATACTGGGGAATCCGAAATGATCACAAACATCAAAGGAGACATATTAAAACGAAGAAGCGCTATAAGGGTGGCATATTGTCCCCGCTGCGTCATTAATGGGTGGGTAAAATTAATGAATTCAAAAAACTCATTAGAAATGTTCAAGATATGTCAAAGTATTTTATCCCCAGTGGTATATTACAGACCTTTTGGAAAAACCCTGACTTTTCTCCCTGTAAATAAGCATTTCCCTCTTTTGTTTTGTGTGTATGTATGTATATATGTGTGTATGTATATATGTGTGTATGTGTATGTGTGTATGTATATACATGTATGTGTTGTGTGTATATGTATGTGTATATGTATATGTGTGTGTGTGACCCAACAATTTAAAAATTTTTGCACCAATAACTCATTACAGTTGTGGCGGGGGTGTAAAATAAAGATTGCTCATTGCTTTATAATTTGTTATGAGTGCCCATGTACAGACGAAAATAAATTTACTTACATGATTCATTACCTTGTAACTAGTGAATTTTAATTTCCATTGTACCTTGTTCAGCTATCAAAATTTTGGGGGCCCCGTCTCTGGACCCTTTTATACCTCTGTAATCTGCAAAAACCTTTGTAACTTGTCATGATTGGCCATCTGAGTTCATTACCTTTTTAACTTGCTCAGCTATCAAACTTTTTTTAGGTCCAGTCCCCGGGCCCATTTTACCTCCCCGTAATCCTTTTTTACTACCGCCCACAGGATGGGTAAAGGGGGCATAATAAAAATATCAAACTAACTCCCCGCAGTAAAAATACTAGCTGGTCCAACAAATGGGCCCTTTGGGCAACTTCCTCCCGGGGAATACCTTTCTGGGAACCCAACACCATCAAAAAAAAAAAAAAAAATTTTGGGAAACCCTCTGTATACACAGCAATGGTATGGGGATGTGGGAAATGTTCAAGAAAAAAAAAGAGCGAGTGGCAGGCGTAGGTAGGGGCTATGGTGCAAGGTAGTGGTGGGGGTCAGACATGAATTGTCGGAACTTTCAAGGGGGAAGAGGGAAAAGGAAGATGCTAAATGAACATACAAGGGGGGGCAACTGGAGGGAAGACCAGAGTGAGTGGGGAAAGGGGAAGAGAAAATGGTTTGGGGTAGGCAGGGGGGTCGAATAAACAGTGGGTTCCTACTAATGCCTGAGACTAACCCCTTTCGTGGAAGGAACAAGGAGATTATGAGCGTGGGCAAAAGAAAAAAAATAAGCATCTCGACGATCAAACCCGGGGAAAGGGAAAATTCGCCTCTGCATAGAGGCTTTCAACAGGGGGTGAACGAAAGGCACCAAGGCATAAACGGAGACCTTGGGATGAATGTGATCTAACTTGAAAGAGTTGCGGGGGAGGCCCCAGAATAGACATGGGCACCATAATCCAGCTTG
>WNWK01047839.1:0-13772 GCA_009830355.1 Cherax destructor
ATCACTGTAGCACTAATACATCTACTACATCACTGTAGCACTAATAAACCCAATACATCACTGTAGCACTAATACATCCACTACATCACTGTAGCACTAATACACCCACTACATCACTGTAGCACTAATACACCCAGTACATCACTGTAGCACTAATACACCAACTACATCACTGTAGCACTAATACACCCAGTACATCACTGTAGCACTAATACACCCACTACATCACTGTAGCACTAATACACCCACTACCTCACTGTAGCACTAATACACCCACTACATCACTGTAGCACTAATACACCTACTACATCACTGTAGCACTAATACATCCACTACATCACTGTAGCACTAATACACCCACTACATCACTGTAGCACTAATACATCCACTACATCACTGTAGCACTAATACACCCACTACATCACTGTAGCACTAATACACCCACTACATCACTGTAGCACTAATACATCCACTACATCACTGTAGCACTAATACATCCACTACATCACTGTAGCACTAATACACCCACTACATCACTGTAGCACTAATACACCCAGTACATCACTGTAGCACTAATACACCCACTACATCACTAACACCAATACATCCACCAAAAAATTTATTAATGCAGGTATTTTTCTTATCTCTAAAAGGCAGTGATCACTGACGTCACTCATGCGTTGAGACAACCACTAACCAGGTAGTGGTCACTCATGCGTTGAGACAACCACTACCTAGGTAGTGGTCACTCATGCGTTGAGACAACCACTACCTAGGTAGTGGTCACTCATGCGTTGAGACAACCACTACCTAGGTAGTGGTCACTCATGCGTTGAGACAACCACTACCTAGGTAGTGGTCACTCATGCGTTGAGACAACCACTAACCAGGTAGTGGTCACTCATGCGTTGAGACAACCACTAACCAGGTAGTGGTCATTCATGCGTTGAGACAACTACTACCCGGGTAGTGGTCACTCATGCGTTGAGACAACCACTAACCAGGTAGTGGTCACTCATGCGTTGAGAGTAAACAAAACAAACAAACTAACAAATTTTATTTCATTGCAGATTACATGGGTATCGGAAGTTACAATGTAAATTGAGTGCAAGGAGAGCCACTGACATGCCATGGCATTAGGGGCAGCTTATTCTAGTCCTTAAAAACTATGTACTTAATATTAGAGAAATTTATTGAGTTTATTCTAGTTAAAAATTATTTTCAAAATTACAATATGATGAAATTTTACTGTTTAAATTATTATATAATGATATTAGATCTTAGATTGTTACAGGTGTTAAGATTCTTGAATGATAATATGGAATTGAGATTATCTTAAGGAAAATAACATTGAGCATTTTTGACATTAACTTATAATATGAGTAGGGGGTAACATAATAGTAACATATTATTAAAAATTGAGATTATCGTATAGGAAAGTAATAATGAGCATTTTTCAAAGTAGTTTATAGTATGATCATTTAGTTTTGGGTGAGTAGGTGGTTTTTGAGTTGAGTCTTAAATTGATTTTCAGACAAGATTATCTTAATATTTACTGGTAATGAATTCCAGATTCTGGGGCCCTTTATGTGCATAGAATTTTTACATAGGTTGATATGAACACGGGATATATCAAAAAGTGATCTGTGTCTTGTGTTGTGGTCATGGGTTCTATTAAATTTGGTGAGGAGAGTTTTGAGCAGAGGGTTTATATTAGAGTGTAAAGTTTTATATATGTAGTAGGCACAAGAGTAAGTATGAATGTTCTTTACGGTGAGTAGTTTGAGACTTTTGAATATTGGTGGAGTATGCTGTCTAGAGTGGGAATTTGTTATCATTCTGACTGCGGCCTTTTGTTGTGTTATGAGTAGTCTAAGGTGATTTAACGTTGTTGATCCCCATGCACAGATTCCATAGGTGAGATACGGGTAGATAAGTGAATGATATAGTGCAAGGAGAGCTGTTTGAGGTACATAATAGCGTATCTTTGATAATATGCCTACTGTCTTCGAGATTTTCTTGGAAATTTGTTGTATATGTGTTTGGAATTTAAGGCTACTGTCAAGGTGGATTCCTAGGAATTTTCTCTCTGTGAGTCTTGTGATGGGTGTACCATTGAGTGTTATGTTAAGTGGAACATTTGTGGCTTTGCTTCCAAACTGTATGAAGTAGGTCTTGTCAGTATTGAGAGTAAGCTTGTTAGTCGTCATCCATGTTGATATTTTCTGTAATTCGGCATTAACAGTGTTGGCCAGTATAACTGGATTTGGGTGAGAGAAGACATATGTTGTGTCATCTGCAAATAAAATGGGTTTGAGTAGTTGTGATGCATTCGGTAGGTCATTTATGTAAATGAGGAATAGGAGTGGCCCCTGGATACTTCCTTGAGGGACTCCGACTGTAATTTGTTGTGTGGAAGAGTACACGTGTACACGTATTGGCTTCTGTTGGTGAGGTATGACTTTAGGTAGTTGAGTGGGTGCCCCCTTATACCATAGTGTGCTAATTTTGTGAGCAGTAAATCATGGTCGACTGTATCAAAAGCTTTGCGTAGATCAATGAAGATTCCCAGTGGAACTTCTTTTTTCTCAAGTGCTGTATATATTAACTCCAACATGTGCGTAATAGCATCGTTTGTGCTCTTGTTTGTCCTGAATCCAAATTGACAGGGGTTGAGTACATTGTGTGAGACGAGGTAGAAATAGATTTGTCTATGAATTAATTTTTCGAAGATTTTAGAAAGCAATGGTAAATTAGAAATTGGTCTATAATTATTCAGGTCTGTTTGATCACCTCCTTTGTGGATCGGGGTGACCCTAGCTATTTTGAGAATTGATGGAAAGGTAGAGGCTTCAATGGATTTATTGAATAGTGTTGCTATAATTGGTGACAGTGCCTGTGAAGCTTTTTTGTACATAAAAGTTGGTAGGCTGAGGCACACATTAATCAGATAACTGCTGCAGCATACGGGCGGCTGGCAAACCTAAGAATAGCGTTCCAATACCTCACTAAGGAATCATTCAAGACTCTGTACACCATATACGTCAGGCCCATACTGGAGTATGCAGCACCAGTTTGGAACCCACACCTGGTCAAGCACGTCAAGAAATTAGAGAATGTGCAAAGGTTTGCAACAAGACTAGTCCCAGAGCTAAGGGGATTGTCCTAGGAAGAAAGGTTAAGGGAAATCGGCCTGACGACACTAGAGGACAGGAGGGTTAGGGGGAGACATGATAACGACATATAAAATACTGCGAGGAATAGATAAGGTGGACGGAGACGAGATATTCCAGAGAAGGGACACAGAAACAAGGGGTCTTAGTTGGAAGTTGAAGACTCCTATGAGTCAAAGGGATGTTAGGAAGTATTTCTTCAGTCAGAGAGTTGTCAGGAAGTGGAATAGCCTAGAAAGTGACGTAGTGGAGGCAGGAACCATACATAGTTTTAAGACGAGGTTTGATAAAGCTCATGGAGCAAGGAGAGAGAGGACCTAGTAGCAATCACTGAAGAGGCGGGGCCAGGAGCTATGACTCGACCCCTGCAACCACAAATAGGTGAGTACAAATAGGTGAGTACACACACACACACAGAGGAGGCAGGATCAATATATAGCTTTAAGAAGAGGTATTATGAAAATCATGGAGCAAGGAGATAGTGGAACCTAGTAGCGACCAGTGAAGAGGCGGGGACAGGAGCTATGAATCGACGCCTGCAACCGCAATTAGGTGAATTAGATGAGTACACACACACACAGAAACACTTGGAAGTTCAGAATTCTTTTTAAAGGGATTGTTTTGCAGCCACTGAGGCAGCTACGGTGAAAATCTCTGTTCCACAAGGCACAGTACTCGCTCCCAACTTGTTCCTCATCCTCATATCGGACATAGACAGGGATATAAACCACAGTGCCGTGTCTTCCTTTGCAGATAACACCCGAATTTACATGTGTCCACCATTGAAGACACTGCAAGACTCCAAGCGGACATCAACTAAATCTTCAAATGGGCCGCAGAAAACAATATGAAGTTCAATGATAAGAAATTTCAACTACTCTGATATGGAAAATGTGGGGAGATCAAAACTACATAGGAGTATAAAACAAATTCCAACCACACAATAGAGCGAAAAACTAATGTAAAAGACCTGGGAGTGATCATGTCAGAAGATCTCACCTTCAAACACCATAACATTGTATCAATCGCATCTGCTAGAAAAATGACAGGATGGATAATGAGAATCTTCAAAACTAGTTTTGCAAAACCCATGATGACACTATTCTTGTCTATCTAGACTGAAATACTGCTGCACACTAACAGCACCTTTCAAGGCAGGTGAAATTGCTGATCTAGAAAATGAACAAAGAACCTTCAAGGCACACACAACTGCGATAAAACACCTCAATTACTGAGAACGCTTGAAGTTCCTAAACCTGTACTCCCTAGAACGCAGGAGGTAGAGATACATTATTATATACACTTGGAAAATCCTAGAGGAATTAGTACCAAACTTGCACCCGAGAGTCACTCCCTATGAAAGCAAAGACTCGCCAGACAATGCAACATCTCCCCAATGAAAAGCAGGGGTGTCACTAGCACGTTAAGAGACAACACAATAAGTGTTAGGGGCTCAAGACTGTTCAACTGCCTTCCAGCATACATAAAGGGGATTACCAATAGACCCCTGGCTATTTTCAAGCAGGCACTGGACAGGCACCTAAAGTCAGTACCTGACCATCCGGGCTGAGGTTCGTACATCGGTTTGTGTGCGGCCAAGAGTTACAGCCTGGTTGATCAGGTTCTGATCCACCATGAGGCCTGGTCACAGACTGGGCCAAGGCCTTTCCCCTTGCTATAACTTCATCTCAATAGGGTCGGAGACCCATGGAGTATGGAGCAAGTGTGCTCTAAAGTTTCTCAAAGAGGTGGGTGAAAAACTCATCATAGAATCCAAGGACCACAGGGCGACCAGCTTACTCTTTCAGAGACTCAGTGTTGCAATCCAGAGGGTAAATACCTGCAGCATTCTGGGCATGCGGCCCACTGCCGGGAAGCTGCACGAAGTATTTGACATATAGCTCTGAGTTGTTATATATGTTGTTTTACTCCCTATTGTATTCTTGTCAATGTATTTTGTCAATGTATTTTGTCTTGAAATAAAGTTTATAGACAATCAAAAGATGGGGTGGTAGGGGAAGTGGAATATTCAAATGGCTTCAGAAAGAAATCTAAATGTTCTTCCTTGAAGCCTTTTAATCCACTTCTCCGAGGCTATGGGTCCCACAATGTACACCAGAGGTGGACCCCATCCTATAAATATATATATATATATATATATATATAATTATTTTTTATAGTGTATATCTAGACGTTATCAAACTTACCTCAAATAAAAATTGTTTTCCTTGTGTTTCTTCGTCCATTGTCTTCTCATCAGGAGGGTCAATCAGATTTTTGATGAACTTAATCTCTCTTTCCTCCAATTCTCTTTCTTCAAACTTCTTCTTTATATCAGCATCCTTAAGAATGTCATCAAACATTTTTTTTGACATTTCTTCATGCTGTAAATAAAAGATCCATAAAACATTTACTCACAGTGATAAAATTTATTTTAGGATTGTGATTAACTGTCAAATAATTACTCTCAAATATTTTCGTTGACAATAATGAGGTGAGGGACTTTATGAACCATACAGGTTTGAGGGACTGTATGAACCATACAGGTTTGAGGGACTGTATGAACCATACAGGTTTGAGGGACTGTATGAGCCATACAGGTTTGAGGGACTGTATGAACCAGACAGGTTTGAGGGACTGTATGAACCATGCAGGTTTGAGGTACTGTAGGAACCATACAGGTTTGAGGGACTGTATGAGCCATACAGGTTTGAGGGACTGTATGAACCAGACAGGTTTGAGGGACTGTATGAACCATGCAGGTTTGAGGGACTGTATGAGCCATACAGGTTTGAGGGACTGTATGAGCCATACAGGTTTGAGGGACTGTATGAACCAGACAGGTTTGAGGGACTGTATAAACCATACAGGTTTGATGGACTGTATGAACCATACAGGTTTGAGGGACTGTATGAACCATACAGGTTTGAGGGACTGTATGAACCATACAGGTTTGATGGACTGTATGAACCATACAGGTTTGAGGGACTGTATGAACCATACAGGTTTGAGGGACAGTATGAACCATGCAGGTTTGAGGGACTGTATGAACCATACAGGTTTGAGGGACTGTATGAACCATACAGGTTTGAGGGACTGTATGAACCATACAGGTTTGAGGGACTATGAACCAGACAGGTTTGAGGGACTGTATGAACCATACAGGTTTGAGGGACTGTATGAACCATACAGGTTTGAGGGACTGTATGAACCATACAGGTTTGAGGGACTGTATGAACCATACAGGTTTGAGGGACTGTATGAACCAGACAGGTTTGAGGGACTGTATAAACCATACAGGTTTGATGGACTGTATGAACCATACAGGTTTGATGGACTGTATCTGTATAAACCAGACAGGTTTGAGGGACTGTATAAACCATACAGGTTTGATGGACTGTATGAACCATACAGGTTTGAGGGACTATATGAACCATACAGGTTTAAGGGACTGTATGAACCATACAGGTTTGAGGGACTGTATGAACCATACAGGTTTGAGGGACTGTATGAACCAGACAGGTTTGAGGGACTGTATGAACCATACAGGTTTGAGGGACTGTATTAACCATACAAGTTTGAGGGACTGTATGAACCAGACAGGTTTGAGGGACTGTATGAACCATACAGGTTTGATGGACTGTATAAACCATACAGGTTTGAGGGACTGTATGAACCATACAGATTTGAGGGACTGTATGAACCAGACAGGTTTGAGGGACTGTATGAACCATACAGGTTTGATGGACTGTATGAACCATACAGGTTTGAGGGACTGTATGAACCATACAGGTTTGAGGGACTGTATGAACCGTACAGGTTTGAGGGACTGTATGAATCATACAGGTTTGAGGGACTGTATGAACCATACAGGTTTGAGGGACTGTATGAACCATACAGGTTTGAGGGACTGTTTGAACCATACAGGTTTGAGGGACTGTATGAACCAGACAGGTTTGAGGGACTGTATGAACCATGCAGGTTTGAGGGACTATATGAACCATACAGGTTTGAGGGACTGTATGAACCAGGCAGGTTTGATGGACTGTATGAACCAGGCAGGTTTGAGGGACTGTATGAACCAGACAGGTTTGAGGGACTGTATGAACCATACAGGTTTGAGGGACTGTATGAACCATACAGGTTTGAGGGACTGTATGAACCAGACAGGTTTGAGGGACTGTATGAACCATACAGGTTTGATGGACTGTATGAACCATACAGGTTTGAGGGACTGTATGAACCATTCAGGTTTGAGGGACTGTATGAACCATACAGGTTTGAGGGACTGTATGAACCATACAGGTTTGAGGGACTGGGTGCACCTTTCTGAAGTGAGAGGCTTATTGAACCTTTCAGTCACGGAGGACTGTGTAGTGGAGTGAGTGACTTTACGTACTTCACAGTGGTAGTTGATTTTGGGGACCATACAGATGTGAGGTTCTGTGTGAACCATACATCTGAGGGACTGTGTGATCAATACTGGGGTGTGTAACTCTGTGAGACTAATAGACGTGCCTTTGTGTCGCGACACAGACGCCGTGTTGCGACACGGCCTCTGGTGTCGCAACACAGAGGCCTTGCCTCAATGTTGGCCTCTACTAGGTTCACTCTCTCCTAGCTGCGTGAGCCTTATCATACTTAGTGTTTAAACTATGTATGGATCCCGTCTCTACTACTTTGCTGGCTGTGTCATTGCAACTTCTGACCACTCTAGGCTACAGAATTAATATCCGTGTGATTCGTTTGTATATTTGGCTTCGAACTATTCTCTCTTGTACCTGAGACCTGCTTGTGCTGTTTTGTTGTCTGTTACAGTTAGTATTCTCTATAATAGTTTTATGTCATTTGCGAACATACATAAGAAACCGTACTGGTCCAAGTATTGACCCTTGTTGAATCCCATTCGTAACTTTCGTTCATCCTAACACTTCCTCTAGGACAATAACTCGATGTTTCCTTCCTATTATTTATTCCTTGATCCACTATAGTGTTTTTCCCGTTATTCCTGTCTTCTCTTGTCTATTTTTTTCTCAGTCTTTTGTGAAGTACTTTATCGAACGCCTTCTTTTGGTCCAATAATATACAACCCACCCATTCCTCTCTCTCCTGCCTAACTTTTAACACCCCATCATAGATCACCAGCAGATTTGTGACACAGAATCCACTGAGAGAAAATGAATGATCCTATTGCCCTCAAGGTATTTAGCATACTTAGTAGTTTTTTCACCTTATTGCGCCCCTTGAACTGGGCCTCAATGTATATAATGTATATTTCCATTTTCTATAATTTTATATTGCGAATATTCTCGATTATAGCTAAATCGTTAATATTTGGCTTTATATTATTATTAGACTATTATTTAACTTAGCTATATATATTAGGTAGGATGTAATATTTTATGTTGTGCTCGAGAGTGTGTAGTAACTGCCTTGGTGTTGGTAAACGACTGTTACGCTGCCGGCGTCTAGTTGCTGGGAGGAGTCAGTCTCTGGACACACCTGAGCTGGGTGGTTATTCCTCCTTCCTCTCTCTCTCTGGCCTGCTGCCCTCGTCGAGTCAACACCTCACTCCATTTCTTCTTGTTTTCTCGACGTTAGACTCTGTTGGGTAGAGTATGCATTCGTGGGTGAGGCGAATCATACTTCTCAGAACTCTGTGTAACTCTGTTCACAGAGAATAGACTAGACAGTGATTATTCGACTTTGTTCTGGGTTGTGTGTCACTTTGACACTCTTTGATACTACTCAGGTCTCAAGCTATAGCTCTGGACCTACTTCGATAAGGCATCTGTGCACCGCCACAGTTTGGGATTGTTTATGCTGAACCTAGCTTCAGTAGAAAGGGAGTTTTATGACTGTTGTGGAGGATCTACTGATGGTCCCCATTTAGGGTCGATTTTCTATCTCCTTGTTCCTGATGCTGTGTTGCTGTTGCCTGTTATAGTGCTGTTCTGCGAAGTGGTCATTTTACTGGACAATCAAGCTGTTCTGGTTGTCAATTTGTTAGTACAGCTAGCTTATGAGAAGTTGTTCTGTCGTACACTGGTTGTGTCTAGTCATAGTTACCGGGAGCACACTCGTACACACATTTATTATTATTTGTATATATTATTGTAATTACTGACATTGTACCTGATGGTACTTCTGAGTCATTTATATATATGTGCCCTCAGCACAGACTTATTGTATATGAGAGCAGTGTAGGAGCTACCCTTCTAATTATCCTAATTGATAACTTAATTAATATCTTTATATTTGATTTACTTTGCTACCCTAGATTTTCTCACTTTGTTAATAAACCTTTTCAATATATTTCGTTGGTTAGTACCCTATCAGTTGTAATCCCCTTAATCTATATAGTTTGTCGGATAACTGAAACAGGATACTGACTTTGTTGCAAAAGCCCAGTAACAGGCTGGATGCTAGAAGGGCTATCCTTTCTAGTGTTCACTGGAGATATCTATTATTAATAGATATCGTGTCATTTTGTAACAACCTCACCTCCTGTTGTGTGCATTGAATCCTGTACTCATTGGTGCACTCTCCCTCTTTGATATTGAAAATATTCCTGATTCCCCTGAGAATACTTACCTAAATATTTTATTCAACTCTTCACAGACTTCCTGGTCATTCTAAGAGTGTTCCTTCTTTTTTTCCTCAGCCTTATTATCTGCTCCTTAACAGTTGTCTTCTTTCTGAAGTTGCTCTAAAGCAATTTCATCTCTAATTTCGCTTTCAATGCTGTCATTTTCATGTTGTCGTTCAGCCCTTGATTATTCATTTTTGGCTCTTCTCCTTACTTCTCTGTTTTGCAGTAGTTCTTGCTGTCTATATTTGTTCCATGATCTTGCACTTTTAGCTTTTGCATCCTTACACTTATGGCTGAATCATGGATTTACTATATTCGAGCCTACGCATCTTCTACTGGGTATGAACTTCTATATCTCCCGGCACTTTCCAGCTACATGCTCCATCACTTCGCTCACTATCTTGCCAAACTTTCTCATGAAAATTCAATAAGAAATTGCCTCATGCCTGCGTAGTTTAATCTTTTAAAGCCAGGTTTGTCCTTTCATGCTCTTCATTTCTTTACACATTCACTTCCACAAGATAATCGTGGTCGCTAGTTCCGATGGCCATCTTATGTTCACTCTCCACTACAGAAGTCATTTATGATGAACACAAAGATTAGCCTCGCTGGTTCTTCGCCTCCTCACTCTCTGGTTGTGTCCCTCAAATGCTGACTCATGAAATTTTCTATAGCCACCTTCAACAACTTAGCTATCCATATATCCGGTTCACTTGTGGCTCCAGACTTTTCCATTTAATTTCCTAATGGTTGAAGTCTCCCTTGATCAGCAGTTTAGTATTGCCCGTGTGGACTCTCATAGCTACATGCGCTATCATGTCCACCATATTCTTGTCTTGGTCTCCTGCTGTTTAAAGGTAGACGGTAAAGGGGTGAGGGACTCTGTCGGCCTTACAGATGCAAAAAACTGTGAACCTTACAGACGTGAGGAACTGTATGGACCTTTCAGAGGTGAGGGACTTTTCGGAGTATACAGATGAGACGGATTGTGTGAATCGTACAAAGTAAATAACTATATGAACCATAAAGAAGTGAGGGGTTCATATGAACCGTACATAGGAGAGTGACTGTGATGAGCTTACTGAGGAAGCAAACTGCATGGGCCATCACATACAGATGTGATAGAGAGAGAGTAGCGATTTAGGCTTTGAGAATGAGGTTGCTCAAATGCTAAGGAAGTGCTGATAATACAGGGGATCAATATGTACAGATCTTAGTAGGATCAATATGTACAGATCTTAGTATAATCAATATGTACAGATCTTAGTAGGATCAATATGTACAGATCTCAGTAGGATCAATATGTACAGATCTTAGTAGGATCAATATGTACAGATCTTAGTAGGATCAATATGTACAGATCTTAGTAGGATCAATATGTACAGATCTTAGTAGGATCAATATGTACAGATCTTAGTAGGATCAATATGTACAGATCAATATGTACAGATCTTAGTAGGAGGTGCGTATTATGATTAATGTCCGAAACACAATAATTTTTTTTTGTGTTATATACATATGACAGCGTGAGAAATTTGGGTGGATCATGCAGCAAGGATCATGCAGCAATGATCATGCAGCAATGATCATGCAGCAAGGATCATGCGGAGCGTTAGTTATACAACTTTTAATATAATAAGTATTGAGACATAAACTTACCACAATGTGGCTATGCCGAGTGTTTGTGTGTCTGGACTTTACCTGGAGAGGGTTTCGGGGGTCAACGCCCCCGTGGCTCGGTCTGAGATCAGGCCTCGTGGTGAATCAGGATCTCATCAACCAGGCTGTTACAGTCTTGGGCCCCTGACACTTATTGTGTTGTCTCTCAGTGTACTCGTGGCACCCCTGCTTTTCATTGGGGGAATGTTGCATCTCCTGCCGTCTTTTGCTTTTATAAGGAGTGATTTTCGTGTGCAAGTTTGTTACTAATCCCTCCAGGACCTTCCAAGTGTATATTATCATGGAACTTCAACCGTTCCCAGTAATTTAGGTGCTTTATCGTACTTATGGGTGCCGTAAAAGTTCTTTGTACATTCTCCAGGTCAGTAATTTCGCCTCAATTGAAGAGGGCTGTTAGTGTACAGCAGTATTCTAGACTGGAGAGAACAAGCGATCTAAAGAGAATCATCATGGGCTTGCCGTCCCTAGCTTTCAAGGTTCTCATTACCCATCCTATCATTTTTCTAGATGTGGTAGATACATTGCTGTGGTCTTTGAATTCGAGATCCTATGACATTGTCACTCCCAGGTCCTTCACATTACTTTTCGGTTTATTGTATGGTTAGAATTTGTTGTATACCCTGATACAGATTTAATTTCCTCAAGTTTTCCATATCTGAGTAGTTGAAATTTCTCTTCATTGAATTTCATATTGTTTTGAGTGGCCCATTTGAAGATTTGGTTGATGTCCGCTTGGAGTCTTGCAGTGTCTTCGATGGAGGTCACTGTTTTGACAATCCGGGTGTCATCAACAAAGGAAGACACGGAGCTATGGTTTACATCTCTGTCTATGTCAGATATGAGGACGAGGAATAGGATGGGAGCGAGTACTGTGCCTTGTGGAACAGCTTTTCACCGTAGCCGCCTCAGACTTTACTCTGTTTACTATTGTTCTTTGTGTTATATTTGTTAGGAAGTTGTAGATCCATCTACCAACTTTTCTTATTATTCTCTTATCACGCATTTTGTGCACACTTACACCATGGTCGCACTTGTCGAAGGCTTTCGCAAAGTCTAAACCCATGTTGCCGTGGGTTGTGTAAATGATGGGTATGTAGGTGGTTGGTGATCTTGCTTCTTAGAACCCTTTCAAAGATTTTTATGATATGGGATGTACATGAATGGTATACAATACCGGCACGATGAAAATTAGACACGTGTCTAATTTTCATCGTTTTGGTATTACCTGGAGTTTACCTGGAGATAATTCCAGTGGTCAACGCCCCCGCGGCCCGGTCTGTGACCAGGCCTCATGTTGGACCAGAGCCTGATTAACCAGGCTGTTACTGCTGGCCGCACGCAGTCCAACGTACGAACCACAGGCTGGCTGGTCAGGTACCGACTTGAGGTGCCTGTCCAGTGCTTGAAGACAGCCAGGTTTTTGTTGGTAATCCCTCTGATGTATGCTGGGAGGCAGTTGAACAATCTTGGGCCCCTGACACTTATTGTGTTGTCCCTCAACGTGCTAGTGGCACCCCTGCTCTCCATTGGGGGGATGTTACATCGCCTGCCCAGTCTTTTGCTTTCATAGGGATTGATTCTCGTGTGCAAGTTTGGTACTAATCCCTCGAGAATTTTACATGTGTATATAATAATGTATCTCTCCCGCCTGCGTTCTAAAGAGTACAGGTTTAGGAACTTCAAGCGTTCCCAGTAGTTGAGATGGTTTATCGCACTTATGCGCGCGGTGAAGGTTCTCTGCACATTTTCAAGGTCAGCAATTTCACCCGCCTTGAAAGGTGCAGTTAGTGTGGAGCAATATTCCAGCCTAGATAGAACAAGCTATCTGTAAAGTGTCAACATGGGCTTGGCATCCCTGGTTTTGAAGGTTCTCATTATCCATCCTGTCATTTTTCTAGCAGATGCAATTGCTACGGTGTTATGGTCCTTGAAGGTGAGATCCTCTGACATGATCACTCCCAGGTCTTTGACATTAGTTTTTCGCTCTATTGTGTGGTTGGAATTAGTTTTGTACTCCGATGAGATTTTAATTTCTTCACTTTTTCCGTATCTGAGTAATTGAAATTTCTCATCATTGAACTTCATATTGTTTTCTGCAGCCCATTTAAAGATTTGGTTTATGTCTGCTTGGAGTCTTGCAGTGTCTTCAACGGTGGACACTGTCATGCAGATTCGGGTGTCATCTGCAAAGGAAGACACAGCACTGTGGCTTATGTCTATGGGATATAAGCCACAGTATTGTATACAGTCCATGTACAACTTGTCAGACACTGCAACATCATGGAGTCTTGGTTCAGAGGACATCTACAAAATCTTCTTCACGGCAA
>WNWK01047840.1:0-13772 GCA_009830355.1 Cherax destructor
AGTCTTTTATATATGGCCCTCAGCACAGACTTTTTTATAGAGCAGTTGGGCTCCCCCCCTAATTAACCTAATTGATATAAATATCTTCAAAATTGATTTCTTTGCTACCTAGTTTTCTCCTTTAAAAATCTTTTAAATTTTACTTTGGTTATCCCTATCAGTTGTAACCCCCTTTATCTAATACTATGTCAAAAACCAGGATCGCTTTGTTGAAAAGCCCAGTAACAGGCTGGATGCTGGGGGCTTTCCTTTCTAGTGTTCCAGGAATATCTTTGAAATGATATCGTGTCTTTGTAACGGGAGGTAAAAGATCTCCTTGTTGGATGGTTACGGTATATTTGTAAGTAAGGGGTCCAACCCCGTCTTCTCCCCTGTAGATCCGTTAGTGAGCAAGAGTCCCTATGAGAGGCTGTGCACATCGCTGAGCCTCTGACGTAGGGGTCCGTGACGTCACACGAAAAGGACCAGCTGAAAAAAAGGGAAGATACACTACACAAGGTATATATGATACTGACCCATGTCCCCTAATTGTACTCCCCTAATTGGGGTTGCGGGGTGAACTCAGCCCCGGCCCCCGCCTCTTTTTCCCTACTGGGTCTCTGCTCTCTCTGCCCCATGGGCTTTATCATACCTTGTTTAAAACATGTTTTTGCCCCCCCTTTTTTTCTCTAGACTATTCATGTGTGTGTGTGTATGTTGTTGTTACCTTTTTGTCCTGGAAATTTCGATTTGACACTAGGCCTGTTGTTTTAGTGTGTGAGTGTGTGTGTTTTAAAGGAAACCCGAAATTTTCCCCCCGGGGGGAATAAAACCCCTCCTCGTTAGCGGCTTTACCACTGGGCCCGGGGCTGTGTGTGTGAGTGTGTGTGTTGTGTGTATGTGTGTTTTATGTGTGTATGTGTGTATTTTTTGTGTTTTTTTATGTGTGTATGTGTATGTGTGTTTTGTATGTGTGTATGTGTATGTGTGTATTTTATGTATGTATGTTTTATATTAATAAAATCATAAAAGTGATTTTGATTCATTAACAAAACTGGGGCTGGCCATGCCCCGTCCTGCGTCCCTTGACCTCCCCCAGGTAAGCCAGACAACGTTTGATGCTCTAACCAAAGGGGTTGGTGGTGAACGCTTAAAACATCGGCGTTGTCGGCCCCCGGGGGGTAAGGTTTGGGGGGGTGTCTTAGCTAATTTTTAATTTTTTTTAAAAGAATGACTAATTGTGTTAATTTATGACTAAAAGGACACTTTGCTGGCGCCTTGTAGGTTGGGTGCAAACATAGATTTTAGAAGAAGTTTCAAACAAAGTGGGTTTAAAAGGGGCCTTAATATTACAATTGGGACACTTTTCCCAGAAGGCATAAAAAAAATGGATGCCGGGGAGAAATGATAATGAGCAACTTTCTTTTTTTCCCCCCCTCCCAACTTCTCCCCCAATCTTTAAAGTCACCTTACAATCTCTTAAAGCACTTTGTTATTCATGATACTTCCCATTTATACACTTCATTACCCTTTTAAAGCCCAAACTCCCCAACATCCGCATTCCTTCTTTAACACCCATCAATAAATATTAAACAACAAAATGACATCACACAACCTTTATAAACCTCTTTTCCAGGTAATAGCCCCTTCTCTCCTGCATCCCCCAGGCCTTAGACAAGGATGTGTGATGTACAGTAGTTGTTTAATATATTTATAGATGGGCTGAAAAAAAAAAAAAAAAGTGAATACTGGAGTGTGGGAAAGATGTAGGGAAAAAATAATGAAACTGATATGAATAAGGGTCACAGTTGCTCTTTCAAATGACCAGTGGTTTTGAATTTGGGCATTGCAATGGTTGGGGGAAGTTTGAGGGGATACCTTTACCGATGAATTTTGGTCTTTCTCCTCCCCCGGGGCCGCCATTCAAAGGGAAAATTTAAATCATTATCATTTATCCCCCAAAACAGTGGACCCCCGGGGTTTGAAAACCCCGGAAATCGTGCAATTTTTAAATATCTTTTGTAAATTCTTGTGGAAGTGTATTTTTGGGGGGGTGAAATAGACAACCTCGTGAAATTTTTCCTTAAGGGTAAATTCGTTGGTAATGGCACTTGAGCAGACTTCAGGAGTGGTTTTTGAAAAACCGGGGGCCCCTGTACTCAAAACTTTTCCGCTAAATGGCCAGCCAAGGAGATTTGCCAATCTGGAAACACTAAAAATAAAGAACTTAAAATAGGGTACAGTAATACTAAAATAATGTCAAAATTCTAATGGTTCAAATGCAGATGGGGCAAACAATCCCGAATTCAACAATATATGGGAAGAATGGACAATCTAAAAAAAAAATGAAGAAATAAATAATATCAAGGGGGGGATTATTAATGAAAATTAGTCTTTGTAATGGAGAATTTCAAACATAAAGAAACAAACTGGATAGCCTACAAAGTTGGGAAAGGTAAAGAAATGGCCAGCCAAAATTTCCCCTAGTACAAACTTCTTCATTCATCAGCCCATTAAAAGATGTTGGAAAAGGGAAAGGGAAAAGTGCTATCAACATTTGACCAAAGACCAATAAACCTACCCTGTTCTATTGGAAATAACATATACAGTGGTATATTACTAAATATAATTTGCAAAAGAAAAAAAAAAAACAGACAGGAACAGCTTGAAAAAGTATGGCCGACTTGTTGGGAAAAAAAAAAAAAAAAAAATTCTACAATGGTATAAAACAATTTATTCCCAAAAAGAAAAAAAAGAATTTTGAAGAATGGTTTAACAAAAGGTGCTAGGTGCCATGAACAATAAAATAAAGGACTTGAAACCAATACAGAAAATACATACATAATTCTGTATGGTAGTGTAAAAAAAAAAGAGGGGGGAAAAAAATTAGTAAATTAACACATATACAACACTTGGGTATCTTTTTTGAGGAAACGTTTCGCCACACAGTGGCTTCATCCCGTCCCTACAAAGGAGAATCATGAAGAACAGGAGGGTTTGAGGTGGCCAGTCTCTCAATCTTGGTCGATTTGTCAGTCCATCAATCTTGGGGTGCCCCCTCAAAATCCTCCTGTTCTTCCCATTTCCTTTTTTGGCGTAAAACCCCTGTGTTTCTTTAAAAAAATAAATTTTTAAGTGTTAATTTTCCCCTTCGGGTTTTCTGAACCATTCATTTAAAGGGAAAAAAATTACTTTAATTATGAATAAGGAGTGAGGACAAGATCAAGATGGAGTAAATTTTAATACAGCTTTCAAAAAACAAACTAAGTATAAAAAGAACTAAATTTAAAAGGAAACAAGTGAGATACTGTTTTATAACAAAATGTGTGTTTATGGGTGGACACTAGGAGCAGTTTTGAATTTAAACCCAAAAAAAAAAATTGTAATGGAGGACACAGACATTTAAAGATGAGGGAAACAAAAAACTACGGAATGTTGACATGAAAAAATAAACAGGACTAGACAAAGAAAGCATCATGGGTATTTAAAGAATGAGTAAAAAACCAAGTTCTCTCAAAAACGGGGGGATTTCATAACAGGAAAGCAAACTGATGGACAAATGGACAAGGCTGGGAAGTACAGGTAATTAAAAACCAGTGGAATATGATGCTTCAGGTACTACTGTACTAACTGTGTTGAAGGCTAGCCATATTTAAGCACACAGTATTTGAAAAAAAAGGGCTCCCATAGCACCAGAAGCACCAGACGAGCCTGGCCCATGGCCGGGGCTCAGAGAAAAAATACTCTCAAAACTCTTCAAAGGTATATAAAAGGTATAGCTAAACACTTAAAAAGAAAAAACTACGTACTAACAGCAAGCATTTTGGTTTTTGATCCCCAAGCACATGCACTGTATATCAAATCTACTAAGCTACTATGAGTCACAAAAATTATTTAAGAATGAAATGGGTGGGCAAAATTTCATTGACATACAGTGGAACACGGTTTCGTACACACCGAATATCGTACATTTCGGATTTAGACCACTTTTTGGGCGAAATTTTGGTCCCGATTTTGTACCTCCACCTGGAAATCGTACGTATCAGACGCGTATGCCTGCCCAGGATGCCGCCACTCATGCGTACGTGTCTCCAGTCTGGCTCTGTCACTGGTCGAGTGAGCACTATTTTGCGCGTTCATCCAAATATTTAGTAATAATCCATTGTTTTTTGTGCCTAACTATTGAGTGTGACTGCGAAATAAGCCACCATGGTCCCAAAGAAAGTTCATAGTGCCAGCCCTTTGGTAAAGAAGGTGAGAAACACGATGGAGAGAAGGTGCCTTCTTCAGTCATTAAGGACATTTGTGCAAATTGGAAAGAGGTGCAAATTTTTTGTGGAAAAATATCACCCTGACAAAGCTGATACAAGCTGTATCTGCAACATGTTCAGTGACAATACCTTGTCCCATTTTAGGCAAATCTTAAGAGACGCCAGAAACAGAGCTTTTGGACAGATTTTTAGTGGGACGGGGGTCAGTGCCAGTAAAAGACAAAAAAGGGGAAGTAACCCTGGATAGGGCTTTGATACCTTAAGTCCTTATGGAGGTTTCCCTTCAAACAAAAAACTCCCCTCCTCTCTCTCTCTCTCCCCCTCCTCCCCTTCTTCCATACGCCAACAAGAGTCTTAAAAAAAGGTATGTAATAGTGATTTAAATGTTCATTTATCCATTTCATTGGTGCTTTATATTTATTCTCATTGTTTTCTGTATGTAAAACTATAGTTGTTCTTTAAAAAATGTTTTTTTTGTTAATTTTTTTGGGTGTCTGGTACGGATTAATTGTACATATTTACATTATTTCTTATGGGAGATATTACTTGGTTTTCGTACGTTTCAGATTTAGATCGACCTTCTGGAGCAGTTAGTAGAAATCCGGGGTTCTTATTTTACATTTCAAGCTTTCTATAAAATCCTCACAAAAAAAAATTTTCTGAAGATACAAAACATTGGAAAGATAAAGAATAATGCAAGTGAACAGTGATAAGGTAAGATGTCCTGAAGGTGTAAAATCCAAGATTCATGAATGGGGGAAAAGTTAAAGACTGTTTACAGTATATGTTAGACCAAAATTGGATATGCAGCAGTGGTGTGTTATTGACACCTAAAAAAATCTGGCCCAGTTACAACAAAGTTCAAAGAGAAACTAAATGGCTTCTAGAGCTAAAAATCTGAATTTATGAAAAAAAGACATGTCATAAATGGCTGATGGGAGGAAAAGAGAAGAAAAGAGACTATCATTTAAGATTATTAAAGTATAGGAAAGAATTGATAAGAAAAACTTGTTAATACTATACCTTACAACAATGACAACAAGAGACCATGGCTATAAACTTTGTTAATACTATACGTCAGTGGTACAACGAGTTTCGTACTGCTCCCAACTCGAACAATTATGTAAATGCATTATTGTAAGTGCTTCTGTAAGTGTATTTTTGGGGGTCTGAAACGTACTAATCTAATTTACACTATTCCTTATGGAACAAATTTGTTCGGTAACGGCACTCGAACAGCCTTCTTTAATGAATAAATACGAAACTTGGCATACCACTGTACCTCACAATAATGATAACACGGACCATGGCTATAAACTTTGTTAATACTATACCTCACAACAATGACAACACAAGACCATGGCTATAAACTTTGCTAATAATATACCTCACAACAATGACAACACGAGACCATTGCTACAAACTAAGAAAGAAGTGCTGCAGAAAGGATACCATAATTTTCTTTACAGTGATATAAGAATAGAATGGAATACTAGAGGACATAGTAAGAACTACACCCAATGGAAACTTTAAAAAATTATATGATAAATTAAATATAGAAGAGATTACATTAGAGCTTAGCTCTGCCCCTTAACTAGAAAACAGGTATACTGTACTGCAATTACAAATAGGTAATTACATACATGTATACATGTAACACAAAACATTGCTTACCACCTTAAAAAAAAAGTCAAAGTGCTGAACACAGCATTTGACAATGACTAGTGCACCGTCGCTGCCTGTGAAACATCGGCCTGAGGGGACAGTAGATCATACGGTAGATCATACTGACTACTATAGTTAACTACTACCCCTAAACCTCTTACTGACTTGCCTTTAACCAAAACATATTTTTTTCCTCCCTGGCTTACGATTAGTGTCATAACCTGCAAACTCGAGATTAAACTAATTTGATATTTACGTGTGTCGGACTATGAAGCTGGTTGACCCGGATAACTGTGGAATAGAGAGAGTTAATTAATGCTAGTGTCAACGTGAACTTTACTTTGAGGCTTGCCGACCCGTCTGCCTGGAAAAATTAGGGGGGGCCAGCTCACCTCAAATAACATTCGGCACTGTGCCCCATTCACGGTAGGTGCTCGTGGCTTTAAAAAAGCTCCACCACCTGTGCTACCTCCACACTTTTGGGGAGAACTAATGTGCTGCCACCATATCTCTTCTACCAATCCACTACCCTACATACCAACCAGAGAAATACACAAAAAAAATGGAATAAAATACAAAAAGAATAACTATAAAGCATTCATAAAAAGGGGTTCTGCAACATATAGGAAAAAGGAACAAAACAGGTAATTTTAAATAGGAAAGTGAAAAAATACATGTATGAAGTATGTGATACTGTACAGTAAAATCTTGCATTAACATACCCCAATTTAGCGAATTTCAGATTTGATGGACATCAAAGCAACAAAGTCCATTAAATCCAGTTTTGTTATGCTTACAGCCCACTGGGTAAATTCATTTTGGTTTAAACAGATTTTGTTTGTTAAACAGAAATGTTTGTTCTTTTTATGGAAATTTCCCAGATTTGATGGACAAAGTCTATTAAATCAGAATAATCTATTTTTTGGCAGCCAGATAGGTAAATTTATTTTTTGGGTTCAACAAAATTTAATCCTGTTAAAGCTTTATGAAAAACATTCAAAAAACAGTGGACCCCCGAGTTTGAAAGGCACTTCGTAAACATCATGTTTGTAAAATTTTACGCTTGAGAATCGTAAAACCGCTCGTGTTTGTGATTAGCCTGTCCGCCTGCTCCGCGCCTGCCGGGCGCAGGCGCCGCCAGTGAAACGTTGTTTCCTTTAGGAACATTACCTAGGCTCTTTTAAACATTCCCCTACATTTGGTGTGTTTTTTTGGGGCTTTTGTGATTGTCACTTTAAATAAGTCACCATGGGTCCAAAAACTTCTAGTGGCACCCCCGTGGGCATTCATGGAGGGGGTGTAGCATTCATGCAGGAGTTTAGCATTCTCAGGGGGTTTACTTCATGCGGGAGTGTAGCATTCATGCAGGGGTGTAGGCATCAGGGGTGTAGCAGGCATGCAGGGAGTGTAGCAGGCATGCAGGGAGTGTAGCAGGCATGCAGGAGTTTAGCCTTGTGCGGGGAGTTTGCATTGATGCAGGGAGTTTAGCATTGATGCAGGGGTTTACAGGCATGCGGGGAGTGTACTTTCATGAAAGGGGTGTAGCTTTCATGCAGGGAGTGTAGCAGACATGCAGGGAGTGTAGAACATGCAGGGAGTGTAGGGCATGCAAGGGTGTGGGGCTGGGGGGTGTAGCATTCATGCAGGGAGTGTAGCAGATATGAAAGGAGTGAGAAATGCAGGGAGGGGCATTCATGCAGGGAGTGTACATTCATGCAGGGAGTGTAGCAGGCATGCGGGGGGGCAGGCATGCAGGGAGTGTAGCAGGCATGGGGAGTGTGGGGCATGCAGGGGTGTGGGGCATGCAGGGAGTGTGGGCATGCGGGGAGTGTACGACATGCGGGGAGTGTGGGGCATGCGGGGATTACAGGCATGCGGGGGTTAGCAGGCATGCAGGGGTCAGGCATGCAGGGGTGTAGCAGGCATGCAGGGGTGTAGCAGGCATGCGGGGGTGTAGCAGGCATGCGGGGGTGTACAGGCATGCAGGGAGTGTGAGCTGCAGGGAGGGGCAGGCATGCAGGGGTGTAGCAGGCATGCAGGGAGTGGGGATTTCCTTCGTAGAGGCTGAAGAATTCCTCCCCAACAAGTGTTTAATTGTGAAAACAGGCCTGTTTTGGAAGAAAATGCCCAAGAGGCCTTCATTACTCATTACTCTATCTTCCAGATCCTGCAACTCTTCAAAAAAGGAAAGTAAATGTATATATATATATTGTTTTAATTATTTTATATGTAAATTTTTGGGGAACGGATTAATTTTTTTTTACATTTTTTTTGGGAAATAATGGTTAATTCGAAAACTTTGTGTTAATACTGCTCCTGGCGGTTAATTACGATCTCGGGGTCCACTGTATTAAAAACAACATCACTCACTGCACCAAATATTACTACTGAAACCCCATCCATCAATACCCCTTAAAGTCAGAGCTCTTAATTAACCTCACAAAGAACAATATCCCCAAAACACACATCCATTACAAAACTTCTGAAAACCTGAATTTGACCCCCACATAAAATTTTAATCGTTCTCATATAAATCTACATAAGCAAGGGAAACTATTCATTACAAAAGACACAATTAAGTTTTTTTCCCCATTTAAACCCCATAGACAAGCACCTCCCCCTTACCTTTCACATCCATAGTTAACAAGTCCTTCACCACAACAAAAGCTAAAAGAAGCCCCCCACCACAACAAAAATTCAAATGATAAATAAACTGACTTGGGAAACTTCAGGGCGCTGCCCTTTTTTTGGCCTAAAAAAAGGTGTCTACAAGGTTATCATCAGCAGGGGGGGTGCAACTTTGCACTATTTAGAGAAACCCCAAAAAAACCAAGGTATAACAACAGTGAAAACTCCCCCCCCCCTCAAAATTTGCAAACTGTATTAAGATTGGTGCAGTGAAGGTCAAACTCACTGGCTATGATACTATCATTGCAAAAGCAAAAATTTTGAAATTTCTGATGGTTGATCAAGAGGAAAAGGTTGCTATATAACCACATAAAAATTTTAAAAGAATATGAAAGAATAGATAAAGGGAAAATTTCCCAACAACAATAAAAAAGAACAATAAACCTCATTTGCCTTTCAAACTGGGTGCAACTTATTTTTTTTTCCCCGCTCCTTTGTGATAATATTACCAATGACCAGTATCATAACCGCCAACTCGAGATTAAATTTATAGTGATATTTCGTGTGATGGACTATGAAGCTGGTTGACCCTTTTACAACTGTGGGATAAAAATTTTTAATACCGTGAGGTTTGCTGACCCATGCTATCTCAGAGAAAGAAATCCCGCTCAAGTTGTAGGCAAATGTGGCATTAGCAAAAAGGCCTACCTATACTCCAAACCCCACTTCTATAGTGAAGCTGCATCATAATGCTCTCCCCACCCCTTATCCCACCATATTTGGGGGTGCAAAAAAAGGTATAGCATACAAGCAAAAAAAGTGGAATAAAGCATTACAGGGGACAGTCATAAACAAATTATACAAGAGTTCAAACACAAAAATTAATTAAATAGAACATTCTAAATAAAGATAAAGGAAAGTGAAATAAGAATACTTTCCAGATTCAACAAACTAGAAATAAAAATATAAATGAAAGGAGAAACAAATTTTGTATTTCTCAATAATTTGAAAAATTTGGGTTAATTTTAAAAAAATTAAAAGAATTAATGAAAATGTTGTTTTTAAAGTTTTTAACTTTAGACAAATTGATTGGAACAATATGACGGAAATTTAGTCTGTCTCTTGATAAATTAGGTTGCTTTTTAAAACTTTTGTAAAAAACCCAAACTAGGGGCAATCTGCTTGACTTGGTTCTTGCCAACAAATTACTAATTAATAATCTTGAATTAATGATGAGTTTGGGGAAAGCAATCACAAATCCTTAGTTTCAATTTTCATCAAATTCCCCAAATAACTGTAATCAAGTCTTTGTCCCAAACCCGTTTGGCGTTTTCATGGGACTGAAAATTACCAGGGTGGGCTAAATTCAAGACCTGACTATGGGTCAGGTAGGTGGTGTTGGTTGCCAATATAATTTTTTTCAGAGCATAGTTCTACCTGCCCAGAAAACTTATGTTCCAAGCGGAAAATTAGATCAACAAAAATTCCCCCAAAAGGATAAACAATAGTTAAAAAATCTCATTGGTAAAAAAGGCATATGGCAATCAAAGAGGGGAAAGGGCAGTTACGAAATCAATATATTCAATTAGAGAGAAATAAAGGGAATAAGAAAAGCTAAAAGATTATGAGGTAAAGTGGGAAAGGGGTTTGAAAATAACAAAAAAGGGTTTTTATCAGATATATAGAAGTAAGATTGGAAAATTGTCCCCTCAAAAAAAACAGGTAAGGAAATGTGTGAAATTTTTTAAATATTTCCTCTCAGTTTTTTGAGGGAAAATATACGAAATTAAAAATTTTAAATTATGTAAAAACGGGGTAAGTTGGATCATCGGAACTTAAGTGTGTTGGGTCACTGGTCAAATCTCCTGGAATTTTTCTTTCATTTTTTGGGGAAATACAAAGCCTGCACTTTAAAAGGGGGGTCGGATAGTGACAGCTGGGAGGGATATTCTCAGCTGTGTATCTGACTCCCTCAAAGACATGATTATGTATGAGTGTGGTGAAATTTGAATGATGATGAAAGTATTTTCTTTTTTGGGGGTTTTCTTTCTTTTTTGGGGCACCATGCCCGGTGGGGGGGACGGCCGACTTGTTGAAAAAAAAAAAAAAAAATTTTGTAGAACAGGACGATAATAATCTATGCCGATTAGGGTAATCGACATGGTCCTTAGACAAAAAGAAATTAAAAACCCAAAAAAAAACCCCAGGCAGGCCCTGATGAAATGTTTGCAAGAGTTTTAAAGGAATGTAAAAGGACTTGAAACCTTTGGCTAGTCTTTTCAACAAAACCCACAAACTGGGGTGCCAAATAAGTGGAAAATGGCAAATTAATCCTATTAAAAAAAGGAGACAGGTCCTTTGCTTCAAACTATAGACCAATAAGCCTTCCTCCATAGTGGGAAAATTGCTTAGGCAATTCGTAGCCATCTTGAAAGGCATAAACTGATTAATGAATCTCAGCATGGTTTTACAATGGGCGTTCCTGCCTTACGAATTTACTAACTTTTTTCACCAAGGTATTTGAGGAGGTAGATCATGGTAATGAATATGATATTGTGTATATGGACTCAGTAAGGCTTTTGATAGAGTTCCACATCAGAGGTTACTGAGGAAAATTAAGGCACACAGAATAGGAAAAAATTCCTGGGTAGAGGCATGGTTGACAGATAGGCAGTAGAGTTTGCATTAGTGGGGAGAAATCAGAGTGGGGGCACGTCACAAATGGTGTTCACAGGAGTCAGTGGGGCACATCACAAATGGGTTCACAGAGTCAGTGTTGGCCCTTTTGTTGTTCACAATTTATATAAACAACATTGATGAGGGAATAAACAGGACATAAGCAATTTGCTGATGACACCAAAATAGGTCGCCTAATTCATTCTAATGAGGACATTAGAGCATTCCTGGAAGATTTGAATAGACTGATGCAGTGGTCGGAGAAGTGGCAGATGCAGTTTAATACAGACAAATGCAAAGTTCTAAACTTGGAAAAACCCATCCACATATAAACTAAATCATGTAGATCTTAATATTACTGATTGCAAAAAGATTTGGGGTCTGGTTAGCAGTAATCTAAAACCAAGACAACAGTGCATAAGTGTTCCAATAGGAACAGAATCCTTGGCTTCATCAAGGAGCATAAATAATAGGAGTCTCAGGTTGTTCTTCAACTCAATATATCTTTAGTTGGGCCCTCATTTAGATTATGCTGCACAGTTCTGGTCACTGTATTACAGAATGGATATAAATGCACGGGAAAAATGTACAAAGGATGAAAAAGTTGATCCCATGTATTGAAATCTTCCCTATGAGTATAGACTAGGGCCCTGAATCTGCACTCTCTAGAAAGGCGTAGAATTATGGGGGATATGATTGAGGTGTATAAATAAAAAAAGGAATAAAAAAAGGGAATGTAAATGGTCAAAAAATATCTAGCCAAGACAGGACTCGCAGCAATGGTTTAAAGTTGGAAAAATTCAGATTCAGGAAGGAATAGGAAAGCACTGGTTTGGTAATAGAGTTGTGAATGAGTGGAAAAAACTCCAGTACCATCATAAAAACTAAGACGTTGTGTAGTTTTAAAAGTATGTTGAATAAATACATGGTGGGTGTGGGTGGGTGGGGTTGGACCTGACTGCTTTGCTAATAGATAACAAAAAGGCACAATACCGTGACTGGAACAATACACACAAACCCGCACATAAAAAAGGAGAGGAGCTTACGCGGGTTTGGGCCCCGACTTGGACCATTTACAAAAATCACACTACAGGGACAGGGGGAAGGCCCCCTTCCACCTGTCCTTCGTGAGGTTTTTTAAAAGCCCAAGTGCGGCGTCTCTTCTCCCTTTTATGTGCGGGTTGTGTGTGTATTGTGCTAATAGGTCTGATGTGACCTGACCTGACTGGTGGGTCACGGGGAAAACGGGGGGGTGACTTGGGCCTGCCCGCATGGGCCTGCTGCAGTGTTCCTTCTTTCTTATATTCTTAAAAATATCAATTTAAATATGTCTATGAAAAGGTCACCTTAGATGACACATATAACCACCAACAGGCAACTGAAATGCAGTAGCTAATAGTTTTGGGTATTACTTTAAAAGTAAAAAAAAAAAAAAAAAAAAAAATGATACTGTATCACCTTGGATTGATGAAAAACTAATCTATAAAAGGAAAAAAATTTAAATTTTATTTAAAGGGAAAGGGAAACCCGCAAATATGTATGTATGAATAAATGAATGAATGATTGAAAAATAAGTGAATATATGTACAGTGGACCCTCGGTTTTCTTAAAAATTTATTCCCGAATGCTGTTTGAGTGCCATTACCCCACAATTTGTTCCCATAAGAACAAATGTAAATATAATGTTTTAGAACCCCAAAAAAACACTTACAAAAACTCTTAAAAAACATTTAAAAATTGTTTGAGTTTGGAGGTGACAAAAACCCAGGGGCCACTGTATATTTATTTATTCATTTTCATTTTCCCCACAAAAGCTTGGTAGATAATGCCCGATGTGATAAAAAAAAAAAAAAAGGGAGGTAAAAGTCTGCAGTCATGCTCTATGATTACCCTTTCCAGTAGAGATGCTGGGCTTGTGACAAGTCGTAAACATTATACAGTGGTCCCCCGGTTTTTGCCAAAAACGTTCCAGAATGCTGCTCAGTGCCTTTCCCAAGGAATTTACTTCCTTAAAAAAAATGTCACGTAGGTTGTCTATTTCAGACCCCCCCAAAAAAACTTGCAACAGCACTTTCGAAAATACACTTAATAAATGTTCGGTTTGGAGATGCCGAAAAAGGGACCACTGTAAACTCCCAGCTATACATATGTTTTGTTACAGTACTGTTTTGGGTCTGAGTATCATAGGACTAAACTTGGTCTCAGGCCAAGCCTCCCAAATCGGCAATACAATATTACAGGAACCAGAGCTATTATGAAACAAAAGGGAAAAGGGAAAGATAGGTGCATACTGTAAGCAGAAGTTTGTAAAATTTATCTGCCCTTTTCCATCATGAGAAAAAAAGAAAAAAATGTTACCAGAGTGCAAAACATTTAAATGGTTTCTATATAAACATCGCAACAAGAACATAGTACAGTATTTCCCAAGATGGTTGCTGTCTATATATGCAAAGAAGCCGACATCAGGAGAATAATAATTAAGGGGAATACTTCCAAAAAAACATGATAACAATAGTGAAGGGTTCAATAACATGGTTTTTGGAAGGCATTTAA
>WNWK01047841.1:0-13772 GCA_009830355.1 Cherax destructor
AATATTATGGTCCTTGAAGGTGAGATCCTCTGACATGATCACTTCCAGGTCTTTGACGTTAGTTTTTCGCTCTATTGTGTGGTTGGAATTTCTTTTATACTCCGATGAAATTTTAATTTCCTCACATTTTCCATATCTGAGTAATTTAAATTTCTCATCATTGAACTTCATATTGTTTTCTGCAGCCCATTTAAAGATTTGGTTGATGTCCACCTGGAGCCTTGCAGTGTCTTCAATGGAAGACACTGTCATGCAGATTCAGGTGTCATCTGCAAAGGAACACACGGTACTGTGGCTTATATCGCTGTATATGTTCGATGTGAGGATTAGGAACCAGATGGCAACGAGTGCTGTGCCTTGTGGAACAAAGCTTTTCACCGTAGCCGCCTCAGACTTTACTCTGTTGACTACTACTCTTTGTGTTCTATTTGTTAGGAAATTATAGATCCATCTACCAACTTTTTCTGTTATTCCTTTATCACACATTTTGTGTGCTATTACACCATGGTCACACTTGTCAAAGGCTTTTGCAAAGTCTGTGTATATTTCATCTGCATTCTGTTTGTCTTCTAGAGCATCCAGGACCTTGTCATAGTGGTCCAGAAGTTGGGACAGACAGGAGTGACCTGCTCTAAACCCATGCTGTCCTGGGTTGTGTAACTGATGAGTATCTAGATGAGTGGCGATGTTGCTTCTTAAAACCCTTTCAAAGATTTTTATGATATGGGATGTTAGCACTATTAGTCTGTAGTTCTTTGCTATTGCTTTACTGCCCCCTTTGTGGAGTGGGGCTATGTCTGTTGTTTTTAGTAACTGTGGGATGACTCCAGTGTCTATTCTCCCTCTTCATAGGATGTTAAAAGCACGTGATAGGGGCTTCTTGCAGTTCTTGATGAACACGGAGTTCCATGAGTCTGGGCCTGGGGCGGAGTGCATGGGCATGTCATTTATCGCCTTTTTGAAGTCATTCAAGGTCAGGATAATATCAGATAGGTGTGTGTCTACCAAATTTTGTGTCTCTCATAAAAAATTCATTTAGGTCTTCGACTCTCATTCTGGTTAGCGGCTCGCTAAAAACAGAGTCATACTGGAACTTTAGTAGCTCACTCATTTCCTTGCTGTCATCTGTGTAGGACCCATCCTGTTTAAGTACTGACCCAATACTGGATGTTGTTCTCAACTTTGATTTGGCATAAGAAAAGAAATACTTTGGGATTTTTTCAATTTCATTTATGACTTTTAGTTCTTCCCGCATTTCTTGACTCCTGTAAGATTCCTTTAGCTTTAGTTCGATGTTTGCTATTTCTCTGACCAGTGTCTCCCTTCGTATTTCAGATATATTGGCCTCCTGTAGCCGCTCTGTTATTCTTTCCCTTCGCCTGTATAGGGAGCGCCTTTCTCTTTCTAGTTTACATCTTCTCCTCCTTTTCCTTAAGGGAATATGCCTTGAGCATACCTCAAGTGCCACAGAGGATAGACTGAGAGCCCTGAATCTGCACTCTCTAGAGAGGTGTAGAATTATGGAGGATATGATTGAGGTGTATAAATGGAAAACAAGAATAAATAAAGGGGATGTAAATAACGTGTTAAAAATATCTAACCAAGACAGGACTCGCAGCAATAGTTTCAAGTTGGAAAAATTTAGATTTAAAAAGGATATAGGAAAGCACTGGTTTGGTAATAGAGTTGTGGATGAGAAACAAACTCCCGAGTACCGTCATTGAAGCTAAAATGTTGTGTAGTTTTAAAAATAGGTTAGATAAATACAGTGGTACCTTGGGTTACGAGCTTAATTCATTCCAGAAGGCTGTTCGAGTGCCGATACCGAACAAATTTGTTTTAATGAGGAATAATGTAAATTAGAATAATACGTTTCAGACCCCCAAAAATACACTTACAAAAGCACTTACAAAAATACACTTACATAATTGTTCGAGTTTGGAGCTGCTCGTATGCCGAGGTACCACTGTACATGAGTTGGACCTGACTGGTTTGGGCCAGTAGATGACTAGGCCCTGCCTATTATTATTATGATAATCATGGGGAAGCGCTAAACCTGTAGGATTATACAGTTCCTGTGGGGGGCAATGGATGGCATTCTGGCTTAATTCAGGGAACTGAAGCACAGATCCAATTCCCTATATCAAGAGCCCCTCACCAGCATCAAGGAACCTTCCTTGAGGGGAGGCCCTGCCTAGCATGGGCCAGTAGTGACTAGGCACTGCATAGCATGGGCCAGTAGGCCTGCTGCAGTGCTCCTGGCCCATAGATGGCTCCAACATCATCCTGTTCCCTATTTATGTCTCATAATATAAATTCTTTAAATTGAGGTGAGGCAGGTAACAGCTCTTGGCCTGTAAATAATGGCAGGAACTGTTAACCTAACCTTGTAAAATAATGTGTAAATAAAGAGAGAGAGAAAAAAATATATATTTATATTCTTGTTGAAACACTTAACCCACAGGAGCCAAGCAGTTTAAGGTAATCAGGATTGATCAGAAGTCCAGAGAAGTTCCATCCCCCAGGATCACGAACCGCTCAGCAGCTTGAAGGCAGCAACCTGAAACTGAGTCAAGTGTTATGAGAGTGCAGCTCCACATCCCTGGAAGCAAAGCCCTGAGGGAGGCAAGTGTAATACTTACGAGTGAATATAAGAGACAAGAGAAGGCAGGAGAGCCTAACTAGACCTGCTCTGTCATTCATGGTGGCACAACACTGCTACATCTCACTACACACTGATGGAGTCTCTTCTTTACTCTTCCTCCTCCTCTTCTTTACTCTTCCTCCTCCTCCTCTTATTTACTCTTCCTCCTCCTCCTCTTCTTTCTTATTCTCACTTCACACAGGAATGTTGCAACGCTTCACTCTCCTCTTCACGTTCCTAGTGCAGCTTTCTGGTCTCTATTAAGTTGCTACACTCTATTTATTTTTACTATCCTTCTTCGTCCTCTTCTTCCCTTCTTCTTCGTCTTCTCCCCTTCTTCTTCGTCTTCTTGGTTGAGTTAAGAAGTTCTCTGGCAGGTGTTGTTGTTGTTACGGTTGTTAAGGGACCTCAAAATTTATACCTTGACTGACTGACTGACAGAAACTGAGAGACTGACAGACTGACTGACAGAAACTGACATACTGACTGACAGAAACTGAGAGACTGACTGACAGAAACTGAGACTGACTGACAGAAACTGACATACTGACTGACAGAAACTGACTGAGAGAAACTGAGAGACTGACTGAGAGAAACTGAGAGACTGACCGAGAGAAACTGAGACTGACTGAGAGAAACTGAGAGACTGACTGAGACTAACCGAGAGAAACTGAGAGACTGACTGAGAGAAACTGAGAGACTGACTGAGAGAAACTTAGAGACTGACTGAGAGAAACTGAGAGACTGACTGAGAGAAACTGAGAGACTGACTGAGAGACTAACCGAGAGAAACTGAGAGACTGACTGAGAGAAACTGAGAGACTGACTGAGAGAAACTTAAAGACTGAGAGATACTGAGAGATTGACTGAGAGAAACTGAGAGACTGACTGAGAGAAACTGAGACCGAGGGAAACTGGAAGAGAATGAGAGAGACTGAGATGATAATAATAATAATAATAATAATAATAATAATAATAATAATAATAATAATAATAATAATAATAATAATAATAATAATAATAATAATCTTTAATTTTACAAGTAATAATAAAATAATAATAATAATAATAATAATAATAATAATAATAATAATAATAATCTTTATTTCTACAAGTACATGTACAGGGTATACAGACCATAGCTGACATCAATGACACTACTATATAGAAAGCCACTTGTTATGCAAAGCATTTCCTGCAAATTAGGTCAATTTTGTCCCAGGATGCGACCCACACCAGTCCACTAACACCCAGGTACCCATTATTACTGATGGGTGAACACTGGACAACATGTGTAAGGTAACTAACACCCAGGTACCTATTTTACTGATAACTGAACATAGACACCAGGTGTTTTAAGGAAACAAGTAATGTTTGCATCCGTACAGGGGATCGACCCCGCACCTCAATGTGTGAGCCGAGTGCGCTAGCGATCAAGCTACGGGACACCATAGAGTGAGAAAGACTGAGATATACTGAAAGACTGAGATTCTTAAATCCAGATCCCTACATAAATTACACCAGTCTTGAAAGACTGAGTAGGTGACAGTCTTGGGGTATCAGTCAGAAGTTTGCGAAGAAGACGAAAAGAACTTTAAAGAACTTCACTCAGTTGAGACTGAGGGAGACTGACAGCCAGTCAGTCCATTTGTCATCAGTCCAGCATGCAGGAGCCACATGTCAGTGGTGTAGCAGACTCTTAATTGTCACTACTGCCAGGCTACAGCTGAGTTAAGTTTATTTAGGTACCGGAACTCATAAGTCACAGTTACTTATTTCCATTGGGGTCCTTCATTTTCATTGGGGTCCTTCATTTCCATTGGGGTCCTTCATTTCCATTGGGATCCTTCATTTTCATTGGGGCCCTTGATTTCGATTGAATTGAAGTCTTTGGTTTCCATTGGAGCCCTTGATTTTCCACGGCCCTTCATTTCCATTTCGATGCTTGATTTCCATTGGGGTTACCAGCATCTCTGGGAGGTTAAATCACCACCACCAGATGACGTAGGTCAAACTAAATGTAAACTTTGCCAAGCGCACACTTCTCACACATTATGTAGTGGAATGCGTCGCACCTTGCGTCATTACGTGCTGGAATGCGTCGCACCGTGTGTCATTACGTGCTGGAATGCGTCATACCTGGAGTTTACCTGGAGAGAGTTCACGGGGTCAACGCCCCTGCGGCCCGGTCTGTGACCAGGCCTCATGTTGGACCAGAGCCTGATCAACCAGGCTGCTACTGCTGGCCGCACGCAGTCCAACGTACGAACCACAGCCTGGCTGGTCAGGCACCGACTTTAGGTGCCTGTCCAGTGCCTGCTTGAAGACAGCCAGGGGTCTATTGGTAATCCCCCTTATGTATGCTGGGAGGAAGTTGAACAGTCTTGGGCCCCTGACACTTAGTGTGTTGTCTCTCAACGTGCTAGTGGCACCCCTGCTTTTCATTGGGGGGATGTTACATTGTGTGCAGAGTCTTTTGCTTTCGTAGGGAGTGACACTCGTGTGCAAGTTTGGTATTAATCCCTCTAGGATTTTCCAAGTGTGTATAATAATGTATCTCTCCCGCCTGCATTCCAGGGAGTACAGGTTTAGGAACTTCAAGCATTCCCAGTAATTGAGGTGGTTTATTGCAGTTATGCATGCTGTGAAGGTTCTCTGTGCATTTTCTAGGTCAGCAATTTCACCTGCCTTGAAAGGTGCAGTTAGTGTGCAGCAATATTCCAGCCTAGATAGAACAAGCGACCTGAAAAGTGTCAACATGGGCTTGGCATTCCTTGTTTTGAAGGTTCTCATTATCCATCCTGTCATTTTTCTGGCAGATGCGATTGCTACAGTGTTATGGTCCTTGAAGGTGAGATCCTCTGTCATGATCACTCCCAGGTCTTTGACATTAGGTTTTCGCTCTATTGTGTAATTGGAATTTGTTTTATACTCCGATGAGATTTTAATTTCCTCACGTTTTCCATATAGGAGTAATTGAAATTTCTCATCATTGAACTTCATATTGTTTTCTGCAGCCCATTTAAAGATTTGGTTGATGTCTGCTTGGAGTCTTGCAGTGTCTTCAATGGTGGACACTGTCGTGCAGATTCGGGTGTCATCTGCAAAGGAAGACACGGCACTGTGGCTGATATCCCTGTCTATGTCCGATATGAGGATGAGGAACAGGATGGGAGCGAGTACTGTGCCTTGTGGTTAGTTAGTTTAATATCTTTATTATGCACCCCATACCCATCCTGTGGGCGGTAGTCAAAAGATTACAGAGGTACATAAGGGGTCCAGGGACTGGGCCTCAAAGTTTTGATATCTGAGCAAGTTACAAAGGTAATGAACTCAGGTAGATTTGGTCACAATCATGACAAGTTACAAAGGTATTTACAGATTATAGAGGTATATAATGGGTCCAGAGACTGGGCCCCAAAGTTTTGATAGCTGAACAAGGTACATAGGTATTGAACTCACAAGTTTCAAATGTAATGAATCATGTAAGTAAATTTACTTACTTACTTTTATACATGGTTGCAATCATAAACAAATTATAAAGCAATGAGCAATTTACTAGTCTACACCCGGTCACAACTGTAATGAGTTATTGGTGCAAATATTAATTGTTGGGTCACACACACATACACACAAACACACATACACCCACACACACGTATGTGTGGTAATGCTTTATTTACAGGGAGCAAAGTCAGAGTGTTTTTTCCAGAATGGTCTGTAATATACCACTGTGGATAAAATACTTAAAATTAATGAATTCAGAGACAACTCACTCAGAAATGTTCAAGATATGTCAAAGTGCCTTGTGGAACAGAGCTTTTCACCGTAGCTGCCTCAGACTTTACTCTGTTGACTACTACTCTTTGTGTTCTACTTGTTAGGAAATTATAGATCCATCTACCAACTTTTCCTGTTGTTCCTTTATCATTTTGTGTGCTATCACACCATTTTCCCACTTATCAAAGACTTTTGCAAAGTCTGTGTATATAACATCTGCATTCTGTTTGTCTTCTAGAGCATCCAGGACCTTGTCCTTGAGAATGAGAATGAGAATGAGAATTTTTATTCCATTGCAAGTTTACATCGAGATTTTGTAATTACAATCATGAACTGAAGTGCAAGGAGAGCCACTAACATGCCATGCCAATAAGGGCAGCTTAATCTAATGGCTTGTAGACTATGTACTTAATACTAGAGAAATTGATTGAGTTTGTTTTAGTTAAATATTAGATTGTAACTGTATAAATTTGTTCAAATTACAATATGATGATATTACATTGTAACAAGTGTTTAGTAGGATGGTAACATAATAGTAAAAATTGAAATTATCTTATAAGAAAATAACATTGAGCATTTTTTAAAGTAATTTACAGTATGAGTATTTAGTTTAGGGTGAGTAGGTGGTTTTTGAGAAGAGTCTTAAATTGATTTTCAGACAAGGTTATTATAATATTTACTAGTAATGAATTGCGTCATTATGTATTGGAATGCGTCACATCTTGCGTCATTATATATTGGAATGCGTCACATCTTGCGTCATTATATATTGGAATGCGTCACATCTTGCTTCATTCTGTGCTGGAATGTGATAAAATTAATTAACTCAGAGACAACTCACTCAGAAATGTTCAAGAAATGTCAAAGTCAGGGTATTTTTCCCAGTGGTTGGTATTACCAATCACTGTAAAAAATACCATGACTGCCCACTGACAGTCTCTAAGCCGACATCAACCAAATCTTTAAATAGGCCGGAAAAAATAATATGAAGTTCATTGAAGACGAATTTCAATTACTCCACTATGGAAAACTCGAGGAAATTAAAACTGTAAAGCAGTATAAAACAAATTCCAATCACACAGTAGAGCGAAAAACTAATGTGATGTGATGTGATGACATGTGATGACATGTGCATCACATGTCATCACTTCGATATGTGAACATGTCAGTATCCAGGTCCACCTCCATATCCTGCTGAACGAATATGTCATGTCGCTCAATATGAAGTGACAGGTGTAGATTACACTGGACCAATAATTTTAACTAAAACAGTTGACAAAGTTCCCATCAAGATGTACATCTGTTTGTTCACCTGTGCTACGACTAGAGCAGTACATCTAGAAGTAGCCACTGACATGTCTGCTGAAACCTTTATCAAACCATTCAGAAGGTTCTCAGCCAGAAGGGTGTGCCACAGACTGATAATATCAGACAATGCATCAAACTTTGTTGCCAGTGCTGCTTATATAAGCAAGATTTTTGATCAACCAGAGGTAAAACAGATGCTGAATCAACGCAGTTGTCGTTGTAGACACCTTCCCCCCAAAACTCCATGGCAAGGCAGATTTTATGAAAGAATGATCGGCATCGTAAAACATTGACAGTTACTGGTGACAGGCAGCATGTTAGACAGTCAGTAGTGACAGGCAGTATGGTAGATGGTAGTTACTGGTGACAGGTACCTAAAGTCAGTACCTGAAAGTTGGGCTGTTACAGTAACAGCCATGTTGATCAGGTCCTGATCCACCACGAGGTCTGGTCTCAGTCTGGGCCGCAGGGGCGGTGACTACCGAAACCCTTTCCATGTATATTCCAGGTGACAGGCAGCATGTTAGACAGTTCAGTACTGGTGACAGGCAGCATGATAGACAGTTATTGGTGAGAGGCAGCATGTTAGACAGTTATTGGTGACAGACAGCATGTTAGACAGTTATTGGTGACAGGCAGCATGTTAGACAGTTACTGGTGACAGGCAGCATGTTAGACAGTTACTGGTGACAGGCAGCATGTTAGACAGCTATATCTATTGGTCACAGGCAGCATGTTAGACAGTTACTGGTGACAGGCAGCATGTTAGACAGTTGTTGGTGAGAGGCAGCATGTTAGACAGTTATTGGTGACAGGCAGCAGGGAGCTGGTTGCTTCACATGTCCAGGTTCTGTGAACTTTGACACTCAGGCAACTTCCACGATTGTCAGAGTTGATGTCTGACCCTTTCTCTCTCTCTCTCTCTCTCTCTCTCTCTCTCTCTCTCTCTCTCTCTCTCTCTCTCTCTCTCTCTCTCTCTCTCTCTCTCTCTCTCTCTCTCTCTCTCTCTCTCTCTCTCTCTCTCTCTCTCTCTCTCTCTCTCTCTCTCTCTCTCTCTCTCTCTCTCTCTCTCTCTCTCTCTCTCTCTCTCTCTCTCTCTCTCTCTCTCTCTCTCTCTCTCTCTCTCTCTCTCTCTCTCTCTCTCTCTCTCTCTCTCTCTCTCTCTCTCTCTCTCTCTCTCTCTCTCTCTCTCTCTCTCTCTCTCTCTCTCTCTCTCTCTCTCTCTCTCTCTCTCTCTCTCTCTCTCTCTCTCTCTCTCTCTCTCTCTCTCTCTCTCTCTCTCTCTCTCTCTCTCTCTCTCTCTCTCTCTCTCTCTCTCTCTCTCTCTCTCTCTCTCTCTCTCTCTCTCTCTCTCTCTCTCTCTCTCTCTCTCTCTCTCTCTCTCTCTCTCTCTCTCTCTCTCTCTCTCTCTCTCTCTCTCTCTCTCTCTCTCTCTCTCTCTCTCTCTCTCTCTCTCTCTCTCTCTCTCTCTCTCTCTCTCTCTCTCTCTCTCTCTCTCTCTCTCTCTCTCTCTCTCTCTCTCTCTCTCTCTCTCTCTCTCTCTCTCTCTCTCTCTCTCTCTCTCTCTCTCTCTCTCTCTCTCTCTCTCTCTCTCTCTCTCTCTCTCTCTCTCTCTCTCTCTCTCTCTCTCTCTCTCTCTCTCTCTCTCTCTCTCTCTCTCTCTCTCTCTCTCTCTCTCTCTCTCTCTCTCTCTCTCTCTCTCTCTCTCTCTCTCTCATTATTTTTTAAGAGATATACAGATAGGAAACAGGATGAGGTTGGAGCCATCTGTGGACCAATGATTTCAGATGGCCCGGTGGTCTGGTGGCTAGAGCTCTCGCTTCACACACGGAGGGCTCGGGTTCGATTCCCGGTGGGTGGAAACATTTCGACGTGTTTCCTTACACCTGTTGTCATGTTCACCTAGCAGCAAATAGGTACCTGGGTTGTTAGTCGACTGGTGTGGGTCGCTATCTTGGGGACAAGATTAAGGACCCCAATGGAAATAAGACAGACAGTCCTTGATGACGCACTGACTTTCTTGGGTTATCCTGGGTGGCTAACCTTCCGGGGTTAAAAATCCGAAGAAATCTTATCTTATCTTATCTTAACTGACTTCATTTCGTTGATGTCATTATGCCGTACAAGCATGTTCCAGATACGAATCATCCTGGGAATAAATGATCTCAGATGAAGCGATGTTCTGGAGAAGGGTACAGTCAAAGTGTAGTTGCTGTTTGCTGCCCGTCTTGTGGTGTAGAAGCTCACTTCTCACTGTCCATGGAGTGGAGCCAAGTGTGGTTGATAATATTGGCCTTGTAAATAAATGTAAGGCCACCCACATCCCTCCGTTGTTGTAGGCTCCACTGAAATGGTAGATCTGTCCAGTCTGGGTCCAGGCGAGAGATGAGTCATCTTGTTCTGTTCTCTATTCTATCAAGAAGTCGCAGATGAGATGAGGGGCAGGCAATCCAAGAAAGTGGAGCATACTCAAGGTGGGAGCATACTTGTATCTCATACTGAATCTCGCACTTCTACTGTCGAGCAGATGCGAGATACGTCAAAGTGCTGTAACTTTCTCTAGTAGCCGGTGTGTTAGCAAGATTTACAATGTGGTTCTTCATAGTCAGTTTGGAGTCAAATTTCACCCCAAGGATATCAACTTCATCCTCGGGTACTAACACTCACCAATTCATTTTTACCACTGCACCAGCATTACCATCATGGTGCCTAGAGACCATCATCATTTGTGTTTTCTCATAAAGGAATACAGATAAAGTTGGTAGATGGATCTATAACTTCCTAACAAATAGAACATAAAGGGTAATAGTGAACAGAGTAAAGTCTGAGGCAGCCACAGTGAAAAGCTCTGTTCCACAAGGCACAGCACTCCTCTATAGACTGGCACAGTGTCTACCTACTGAGGCTCGCAGGACCCTATGTCTAGCCCTTATACAATATCATGTGGATTACTATAGTTCTTCATGGTACTCTGCCTTGACAAAAAAATATTAAAAGACTGCAAATCCCCCAGAACAAAATGGCGAGATTCATCCTGGACCTGAGTCCAAGAGAACATGTAGGCCTGGGTCCAAGAGAACATGTAGGCCTGGGTCCAAGAGAACATGTAGGCCTGGGTCCAAGAGAACATGTAGGCCTGGGTCCAAGAGAACATGTAGGCCTGGGTCCAAGAGAACATGTAGGCCTGGGTCCAAGAGAACATGTAGGCCTGGATGAATTGCAACAACTAGATATGTTGAATGTTGAAGACAAAGTAAAACAACTGAAGTTAAATCACGTTTATTAAACTTCTGACAAACAGTGTCCAGAATATCTTGCTGCCAAGTTTATCAAGGCTGACAACCACACCAAGTTTATCAAGGCTGACAACCACACCAAGTTTATCAAGGCTGAGAACCACACCACGTTTATCAAGGCTGAGAACCACACCAAGTTTATCAAGGCTGAGAACCACACCAAGTGTATCAAGGCTGAGAACCACACCAAGTGTATCAAGGCTGACAACCACACCAAGTTTATCAAGGCTGACAACCACACCAAGTTTATCAAGGCTGAGAACCACACCACGTTTATCAAGGCTGAGAACCACACCAAGTTTATCAAGGCTGAGAACCACACCAAGTTTATCAAGGCTGAGAACCACACCAAGTTTATCAAGGCTGAGAACCACACCACGTTTATCAAGGCTGAGAACCACACCAAGTTTATCAAGGCTGAGAACCACACCACGTTTATCAAGGCTGAGAACCACACCAAGTTTATCAAGGCTGAGAACCACACCAAGTGTATCAAGGCTGAGAACCACACCAAGTTTATCAAGGCTGAGAACCACACCAAGTTTATCAAGGCTGAGAACCACACCAAGTTTATCAAGGCTGAGAACCACACCAAGTTTATCAAGGCTGAGAACCACACCAAGTTTATCAAGGCTGAGAACCACACCAAGTTTATCAAGGCTGAGAACCACACCAAGTGTATCAAGGCTGAGAACCACACCAAGTTTATCAAGGCTGACAACCACACCAAGTTTATCAAGGCTGACAACCACACCAAGTTTATCAAGGCTGACAACCACACCAAGTTTATCAAGGCTGACAACCACACCAAGTTTATCAAGGCTGACAACCACACCAAGTTTATCAAGGCTGACAACCACACCAAGTTTATCAAGGCTGACAACCACACCAAGTTTATCAAGGCTGACAACCACACCAAGTTTATCAAGGCTGACAACACACCAAGTTTATCAAGGCTGACAACCACACCAAGTTTATCAAGGCTGACAACCACACCAAGTTTATCAAGGCTGACAACCACACCAAGTTTATCAAGGCTGACAACCACACCAAGTTTATCAAGGCTGACAACCACACCAAGTTTATCAAGGCTGACAACCACACCAAGTTTATCAAGGCTGACAACCACACCAAGTTTATCAAGGCTGACAACCACACCAAGTTTATCAAGGCTGAGAACCACACCAAGTTTATCAAGGCTGAGAACCACACCACGTTTATCAAGGCTGACAACCACACCAAGTTTATCAAGGCTGACAACCACACCAAGTTTATCAAGGCTGACAACCACACCAAGTTTATCAAGGCTGACAACCACACCAGGAAGGGAACACACTGCTATTGTACAGCAATTAAGAATGGAACTGAGTACCTGCTTGTGTTACGACCTGTCCTAGCAGGAGCCGCTTCAGGAAGACAGTTAAAAGGTACCTAATGAATAAAGGTACCTAATGAATAAAGGTACCTAATGAATGAAGCTACAGAAAGAGAGGAGAGTAATTTCTTGAATAGTTAACAATGGTGTCTACCTGGAGTCTACCTGGAGAGAATTCCAGGGGTCAACGCCCCCGCGGCCCGGTCTGTGACCAGGCCTCTTGTTGGACCAGAGCCTGATCAACCAGGCTGTTACTGCTGGCCGCACGCAGTCCAACGTACGAACCACAGCCCGGCTGATCAGGTACGGACTTGAGGTGCCTGTCCAGTGCCTGCTTGAAGACAGCCAGGGGCTTGTTGTTAATCCCCTTGATATATGCTGGGAGGCAGCTGAACAATCTTGGGCCCCTGACACTTATTGTGTTGTCCCTCAACGTGCTAGTGGCACCCCTGCTCTTCATTGGGGGGATGTTACATCGCCTGCCGAGTCTTTTTCTTTCGTACGGAGTGATTTTTGTGTGCAAGTTTGGTACTAAGCCCTCGAGAATTTTCCATGTGTATATAATAATGTATCTCTCCCGCCTGCGTTCTAGAGAGTACAGGTTTAGGAACTTCAAGCGTTCCCAGTAGTTGAGGTGGTTTATCGCACTTATGCGTGCGGTGAAGGTTCTCTGCACATTTTCAAGGTCAGCAATTTCACCCGCCTTGAAAGGTGCAGTTAGTGTGCAGCAATATTCCAGCCTAGATAGAACAAGCGATCTGTAAAGTGTCAACATGGGCTTGGCATCCCTGGTTTTGAAGGTTCTCATTATCCATCCTGTCATTTTTCGAGCAGATGCAATTGCTACTTTGTTATGGTCCTTGAAGGTGAGATCCTCTGACATGATCACTCCCAGGTCTTTGACATTAGTTTTTCGCTCTATTGTGTGGTTGGAATTAGTTTTGTACTCCGATGAGATTTTAATTTCTTCACGTTTTCCGTATCTGAGTAATTGAAATTTCTCATCATTGAACTTCATATTGTTTTCTGCAGCCCATTTAAAGATTCGGTTTATGTCTGCTTGGAGTCTTGCAGTGTCTTCAACGGTGGACACTGTCATACAGATTCGGGTGTCATCTGCAAAGGAAGACACAGCACTGTGGCTTATATCCCTGTCAATGTCTGATATGAGGATGAGGAATAGGATGGGAGCAAGTACTGTGCCTTGTGGAACAGAGCTTTTCACAGTAGCTGCCTCAGACTTTACTCTGTTGACTACTACTCTTTGTGTTCTACGTGTTAGGAAATTATAGATCCATCTACCAACTTTTCCTGTTATTCCTTTATCACGCATTTTGTGTGCTATTACACCATGGTCACACTTGTAAAA
>WNWK01047842.1:0-13772 GCA_009830355.1 Cherax destructor
AAGTTTTAACAGGAAAGATAAACTCGGCTAACACGGGTTATACTGTTAAAACTCAGAACTCAGAGAGAACTTGAACACACAAACATCTTGCTAGATACTGGAAATCTAATAACAAAACACACAGTCAATAATTCGGTTCTAAACTGGATTTTCTGATTTTCTATCTTTAGCTCACAACTTATGATCACTTTCCTACTAAGGAATGAACAGACTCGGTGGAGTGGATGGATCTCTCCCGGTTGAAATAGTTAGCTCAAAGACACAAAGTATGAGCAAAGGAGAACGGCTCTCACTATCTCTTACTGCAGGTAAGAATTACTCGACACACGACACTTTACTCTGCAAAGGCTTACTGTCAACTGGAAGGAACACTATCTGAACACGAGGGACAACAAATGGCACTCTAGTGAATACACTAGCAACAGAAACGGCTTTCTGCAATTGCTTTTGCATCAGCGAGAGATGCTATAACTCATTCAAATAGTCTTTCTTCAACAAAGCGTCCCCTGGAGAGGAACTACTACTTGAACTAGCAACATTGCAAGGATAGACTCAGTACTCAAGGCGGTCCGGGATACCTCCAGCACCCTAGGCATCTGAACGCTATCTTGCATGCAAGATATTGTAGGGGCTGAATTCCAGATAGGAGTGACAGTGATACTAGTGCCTTGACCGCTCGGCTACGTTAACAAGTAAAACATACTTTCTACAAGAACTAATCTGAACTTCACATTCTGCATCACTCTGGCAATTCTCTGATACAAGCTGGAAGAACAAACACATTGTTCAAAGGCTAGAGACTGTCTTTCAGTCATTAAGGGACTATGAGGGCTGTTTACTGACTCATTATCATTATGGCGCTGAATGGCAATACACACAAAAAAAATTCTAGATAATGAACACTTAGTAACAGAACACACAGTCGACAATTTCTCTTAACTCAATCATCTAATTGTACAGTCTATTTACATTTAACCCCAACTCTGCTAGGGTAAGATTTACATATGCAGAATGGTTATCATCTCTGGGTGGATCAAACTCTGTTACAGTAGGTAACTCAACTTCTGAATGAGGAGGGTCTATACTGATATCAACAAATGATACTTGGGGGTTTCTCAACACTTGTCGTGTACGCAAGGAGTAACGACAATCAGGTTGTTCCTCTGACTCACTACTAGAAGTTGAAGGTGCGGGGTCAGACGGATTATCATTGTCAGTCACAACAGTCGGGTTGTCAGGGCTTCGTCTTCACATACTAACTTCATATGATCTAGATGCGATTCTTTACACTTACCCGTACTAAGTTCTCTAACTTTATACTTATTGCCCTTGATATGTTCAACTACTCGATATGGGCCAACAAACTTTTGGTCTAATTTAGGCATTGCTGAAGTTTTGTTAAAGTTGAACAACATGACTCTGGACCCTACTTGAACTTTAGTCGGTTTGGCTTTAGTATTAGTTACTCTAGTAAATTCTGCTGTTGACTTATGAAGTGTTTCACGATTCTTCTGAAAACACTCTGAGCTTGGCTGGTACGAGTTGCTATGAAATCATCAGGTTATACGACGGTTTTGGATTAGAATATAACAACTCATAAGGCAAACGCTTGTCAACACCATACAAGGCGTAATGCGGCGTATCACCTATAGAAGCATTGAAAGCAGAATTTATAGCACATTGAACATCAGGTATAACTTCATCCCAGGTTGAACTATTGGGATTAACAGTGGCTCTCAAGACATCGAGTACCTTTTTATTAGTTCTTTCTGCTAAACCATTGCTGGCAGGATGTGTGGAACAATGGTAGATTTAGTAATCTTATACAAGGCACATAGGTTTTCTAGAATCTCATTGCAAAATTCACCTCCATTATCGGATACTAAGGATTTAGGAGTGGTGTGTCTACAGATTATACGTTCCTTAAACGCTTTAGCTACTGTCTCGGCAGTCTTGTCTGGAATAGGAACTAACTCACAATATCTGGTGAAATGATCACCATCACACACAGATGTTTATTGCCTTGCGTTGTACATTGAAAATTAGTTAGCAGATCTATTGCAACTCTTTCCCATGGCTCACTAGTAGTGGGGTACATCTGGATAGGATTGGGACCGTTGATATTACCCTTGTGTTTCATACAAACACTACACTTCTTAACATACTCGGTAATATCAGTGCATACGAGGCCAAAAGTACTTCAATCTTGCTTGTTTAATCGAACGGTCCATACCAGGGTGTGCAACACCTGGTGCATCGTGAATTAGCTGTAAAGCTACTTTTACTAGTGACTGAGGAATTACTAACTGGTATGCCCGTCTACTAGGCGTTCCCAGCTCGGTTACGCGACAGTAATTCTTGGTTCATAACAAAGTCACTGATAGGTGCTGGTGGCTTCACAGTAAGAATAAGGTCTTCCTGTAGCAGGAATCGAGTCACACCAGACCACAAGGGATCTGTTCTTTGGGCATTCTTTACATCCTCAGCACTAAACGGAGGATCAGCAGTTACTACGCTAACATGACGCGATAAAGCATCTGCAACTACATTTGACTTGCCAGGTAAATGTTCAAAGGTAGGGTTGAACTCTTGGATAGTTAAGGACCACCTAGCTAGTCTTCCAGTAGGTTGTTTATTCTGGAACAATGGTATTAGAGGTGCATGATCTGTCAAGACATGGACAGGGTACTGATAAATTATGTCTCGGAAGTGTTTTAAAGACCACACTATTGCTAAGGCTTCTTGCTCAGTTACTGTATAATTTCTTTCAGCCTTTGTAAGGACTCGACTAGCAAATGCAACTGCGTTGTATTTACTATCAATCTTCTGTGCAAGAACTGCACCAATGCCTATAGAACTAGCATCAGTGGTTAAATAGAAAGGCTTTGTAAAATCTGGGAATTTTAAGATTGGAGCAGAAGTTAATCTTTCTTTCAAGGTTTGAAATGCTTTTTCCTGACTGAAGGTCCAAACAAATGGAGCATCTTTCTTAAGCAACCAGTTAGAGGAGCTGCTATTGAGGAAAAAATTGGCAATATATGATCTATAAAACCTGCTAAGCCCACAAAGGATCTTACGGCATCAGCAGTTTTGGGAGTTGGAAAATTCAATACTGCATCTACTTTACTTCGGTCAGTCATAACCCTCTAGGAGTGACTACGTGACCCAGAAACTTAATTTCTGATCTGAAAAATTGACATTTAGACAGTTTGATCTTTAGATTGGCTTCTTCAAGCTTACTCAGTACCTTCTCTAGTCTTTCTAAATGCTTATTTACATCCTCGGACATAACAATTACGTCATCTAAATATACCATTAGATCTTTTCCTATAAGGCCTCTAAAGATATTGGTCATGAGCCTCGAGAATGTGATAGGTGAAGATCTTAATCCGAAAGCCATACGACAGAATTGAAATGACCTGTTGGAGTAGAGAATGCGGTGAGCTCTGGCTGTCCTCATGAAGAGGAACTTGCCAAAACCCTTGTAACAAATCGAGGGTTGAGAAGACCTTATTATCTCCTATATTACGTAACAGGTCACCAAGTACAGGAAGTGGGAAACGGTCTGGAATTGTTTTCGCATTTAACTTCCTAAAATCAATCACTGGGCGCCAAGTACCATCCTTCTTAGGTACTAGGATTAAGGGCGCATTCCAGGGTGAGTTACTAGGACGATCACACCATCGTCAAGCATCTTATTTATTAATTCCTCTGCGACAGCGACTTGTGAATGCGGCATCCTGTACGCAGGTACATAAATTGGTCTGGTACCAGGTTCAAGTGGGATACGATGGGACAATAGGTTCGTTAAACCCATCTTCTCACCTGGTAAGGCAATTGCTCTACGGTGTTTATTCAACAGTTTCAACAACCGTCCGACTCGTCTGGAAAGTCAGTAGAAGCTAAGTCTTTCTCTCTACTGGTGGAATAGACTGGTCTGGTGAAGTGGGTGGATCCTTCCCGGTTGAAATAGCACCGACCCACTGGTCAGGTGGCAACTCATCCTCAACCCGAATAGGGTAAGGGTAGTGAACAAGATCAACAATGATGGTATTGGCTCTGAGTCGAACACTGTGACCCAAGGTATTAGCGACAACTAGGAATATCTTACTGTCTTGGACAGTATGTAAGGATGGCTCAACAAATAAACCCTTCACTCTGCAGGAATCGCTGTCAACTAGAACATTGTCACCATCTGGAACATGGGGACAACAACAGACACTCTAGTGAGGGCATAGCTGCTACGAGGTATCTTTTGCAGCGGCACGTGACGTCGACAGAGATGGTACTAATTTCAAATAGGTGTTTTCCGGCAGCGTTGATGTGTGGTGGTAGCGTTGATGTGTGGTGGACTAGCTGTGGTGTATCTTGTCTGGTGGCACGTGACGTGACGTGATGTGTTACTGAGTTTCAGGAATAGGTGTGGTGGTAGCGTTGATGTGTGGTGGTAGCGTTGATGTGTGGTGGATGCGTTGATGTGTGGTGGTAGCGTTGATGTGTGGTGGTAGCGTTGATGTGTGGTGGTAGCGTTGATGTGTGGTGGTAGCGTTGATGTGTGGTGGTAGCGTTGATGTGTGGTGGTAGCGTTGATGTGTGGTGGTAGCGTTGATGTGTGGTGGTAGCGTTGATGTGTGGTGGTAGCGTTGATGTGTGGTGGTAGTGTTGATGTGTGGTGGTAGCGTTGATGTGTGGTGGTAGCGTTGATGTGTGGTGGAGCGTTGATGTGTGGTGGTAGCGTTGATGTGTGGTGCGTTGATGTGGTGGAGCGTTGATGTGTGGTGGTAGCGTTGAGTGTGGTGGTAGCGTTGATGTGTGGTGTAGTGCTTGATGTGTGGTGGAGTTGATGTGTGGTAGCGTGATGTGTGGTGTAGAAGTTGATGTGTGGTGGAGGTTGATGTGTGGTGGCAGGTTGATGTGTGGTGGAGTGTTGATGTGTGGTGGTAGCGTTGATTGTGTAGGTAGTGTGAGCTGTGTGAGCTTGAGTGGTGGAGCGTTGATGTGTGGTGGAGCGTGATGTGGTGGTAGCTGATGGTGGAGTTGATGTGGTAGGTGAGTGGTGGAGCTGATGAGCACTGCTCAGCACTCACTTATGGCACGAACTGCGAAATAAAGCCACTGAAAAGCAGGGGTGCAGTGAGAACAATAAGAGAACACTGTATCAACATTCGTGGTCCCAGATTATACAACATCTTACCAGAAGATATCAGAAACTCTTCTGGAACAAGTGTACAAGTCTTCAAGAGGGAACTGGACAACTATCCTCACTAAGTGCCAGATCAACCAGGCTGTGATGGATATGTGGGGCAGCAGGCCTCCATCAGCAACAGCCTGGTTGACCAGGCTAGTACCAGACGAGCCTGGCCCGTGGCCGGGCTCTGGGAGTAGAAAAACTCTAGAAACTCATCAAAGGTAAAGTATACACAGCTACCTAGAGAGAGTTCTATGTCCACTGTTTACTTTGCTGTGAGAGCACTGTGCTCAATTTTCTTTAATGTGTTGTCTGTGCCGTGTGTGAGTATGCTTGTGTCAACACTCTGGCCCAACACTTGTGGTTAGCGCGTCTCTACACATGACACAAGGATGTCGGTGATAATTAGACACATGTGCAACATCTGCGGGTTTATCCAAGGTAACACTGACTGCTTCACATCACCTGTACGTTTATTCAGGTATACACAAATACAGTTACATATATTATCGTACATGGCAGCATGTGTGTAGAGAATCTAGGATAACCCAAAAATGACAGTGACTTGTTTCCATTGGTGTCCTTGTATATAAGCACCTTCTTAGTGCATATCCTCTAATATACACTCATTTTTAAAGTGGTAAGCCAGTGGAAGGCCTCGGTCAGATGACCAAAAACTCCAGCTGTGGGTCATCATATAACTAAGACCAGCGTCAGGAAACACTTGTTCTGTTTCCTGACAAACCTTACCTTACCTTTAGTGTATTATCATCATTAATGGAGTGAGCACATCGACTCCAGGCTAAGGGACTCATTGCCTCAAACTCCACAGTTTCTCTATATTGGACTGAAGTAGCCACTGGCGGGCGAAACGTTTCTAGATTAAAGATTCCCAAGTGTTACACAAGCGTCTCATAATACCAATATATTGATAAGAGATGTCCTCGAGGGAGACATTGTACAGTGCTCTGTGATAATTACAATATTGGTATGCGTCTCGCCCTCCACTACGTTTCTCTCCCCTCAGTATGCCTACCTGGATCGAAACGTCTATTACATTTTCAGTTATTGTATTGTTTCACTCACGGTGTTGTGATTTTTCTTCTACCATGTGTGTGATGGGCGAAATGTGACTTTAACAGTACAGTAAGCATATGTACACTGACAGGTGTACGAATATCAGTGTACACTGAGAGGTACTAATACCAGTGTATGTACACTGAGAGGTACTAATACCAGTGTATGTACACTGAGAGGTACTAATACCAGTGTATGTACACTGAGAGGTACTAATACCAGTGTATGTACACTGAGAGGTACTAATACCAGTGTATGTACACTGAGAGGTACTAATACCAGTGTATGTACACTGAGAGGTACTAATACCAGTGTATGTACACTGAGAGGTACTAATACCAGTGTATGTACACTGAGAGGTACTAATACCAGTGTATGTACACTGAGAGGTACTAATACCAGTGTATGTACACTGAGAGGTACTAATACCAGTGTATGTACACTGAGAGGTACTAATACCAGTGTATGTACACTGAGAGGTACTAATACCAGTGTATGTACACTGAGAGGTACTAATACCAGTGTATGTACACTGAGAGGTACTAATACCAGTGTATGTACACTGAGAGGTACTAATACCAGTGTATGTACACTGAGAGGTACTAATACCAGTGATGTACACTGAGAGGTACTAATACCAGTGTATGTCACTGAGAGGTACTAATACCAGTGTATGTACACTGAGAGGTACTAATACCAGTGATGTCACTGAGAGGTACTAATACCAGTGCATGTACACTGAGAGGTACTAATACCAGTGCATGTACACTGAGAGGTACTAATACCAGTGCATGTACACTGAGAGGTACTAATACCAGTGCATGTACACTGAGAGGTACTAATACCAGTGCATGTACACTTGAGAGGTGTACGAATCTGTGTACACAGGTGTACAGGTGACACAGCCTTAATGACCCTCGTGTATTAGATAGGCCAGTTTACCATCCTTAGAAGTGTGTGTACTCATCGTACGTACACGTTTGTGTGTGTACTCGCCTAATGGTACTGACCTAATTGTGATTGCAGGGGTCGAGACTCAGCTCCTGGCCCCGCCTCTTCACTGGTCGCTACTAGGTCCTCTCTCTCTGCTCCATGAGCTTTATCATACCTCGTCTTAAAACTGTGTGTGTGTGTGTGTGTGTGTGTGTGTGTGTGTGTGTGTGTGTAAACACCAGTATCATGGTTGTAGCGGTGGTGGTGTTATGGCGGCCACTGGTGTGTGAGAGCTTGCTACCGTCTACATGCTCTCCTGCCGTGTGTACGCTCGCCCGTGTTTTCTTCGTCAGGAGAAACTGTCTCCACAGGCAGGTCTCACACTATAAATCGCCGGCTTCTTCGCTCACTAAGTAAACCACAACAGTGTATCCATTTATCTTAACAAATCAACATATACCATTGTCTCTTAACATCACACGTGTGTGTGGATATATTGTCACACATTATCTCTGTCCACACCAGGATTCGAACTTGCAAACTGAGCCTCAGAGAACACAGTACTTTATCCATACAGCCCCGGAATGTGGCTGTGTTGATAAAGTTCTGTATACTCTGATGCCGAGTGTGCAGGTTCGAATCCTGCTGTGACTGAGAGAATGTTTGTAAATAATTTCGCCTGTTTGCGGATTAAGTGTGTGTGTGTGTGTATATATATATATATATATATATATATATATATATATATATATATATATATATATATATATATATATATATATATATATATTATATTATATAAAACACTGCGACTACTAGCCGAGGATTCGAACTCGTGTTGTTTTGGCCTGCCTTGTGGTGAGCGAAAATGTGGAGAGGAAACTGGACTAGTTGCTGCTGCTGACTAGCAGGATAGTGGGGCTCTTAATAAATAGTATAGGTATAATAGTCACATGTAGGTAAACAAGACATACATATGTCACTTTAGGATAGAATGTTGCAACAATACCCACACAATGTGGAATAAACAAAATTATATGTGGGTCACCAGCAGCAACAGCCTGGCTGACCTGGCAAGCACCAGACGAGCCTGGTCCAAGGCCGGGCTCCGCGAGTACAACTGACGGAGGTATAAGAAACTTAGCGTGACGTTTCGCCTTGACAAGGGACTTTGTATAGCATGTTTACTGCAATGTGGCTGCAACTTGTGAGTGGAATTATCAGTTTTTCTTCTTTATCATATATAAGTGTTGGGTTGGAATAATTGTAACCATAATTGTTAGTGGTAAGCCAGTGGAAGGTGTCGCTCACATGACCAGAAGCTGCAGCGGTGGGTCATCATGTGACTAAGAGCAGCGTCAGGAAACACTTGTCCTGTTTCCTGACAAACCTTAACTTAGCAAGTTTGTTGAAGTATATAGAGGGTGTATGGTATACATAGCTTAATACAGCGACGATATACAACGTGTCCACTTGACTATGTATGAAAGCAGAGTTGAATGTATACACTTAGCTTTATTATGATGTTTGTGTCCTGGGACCTTGCTCAACCCAAATGTTACACTAGATTGAGAGAACACTGTGTGTATAGTGTCACTTCTGGAGGTGAGGTGAAGTGAAGATGAGGTGAAGGGTGACGTGTCAGGTGAGGAGGTTGGTGTGTGGTTATATTTGTAGGTAGAGCAGCAGCTGCAGGTAAATACTATGACGTACCGACACGATGCCAAAATGCACACACATGTGATGCTTTATTGACAACGTTTCGCCCACACAGTGGTGTTTATCAAGTCACAAACACAGCCACCTGGGTGAAGAGTACATGACTCTTGAAAATGGTGCAAAATACCTGCGACTTAAGACACATGTACAACATTTGGGTATATTTTTATTGATGAAACGTCTACGTACACAGTAGACTTCTTCAGTCACATACAAAGGCAGCAGCAGCAGCAGCAGCAGCAGTAGTAGTAATGAAATAAACAATATAATGAGTCCATCAACACTTCTCCAGGCTGAGGGACTCGCCACCTCAAATACTACTGTTACCTTTGTATTTAACTGAAGAAGCCCACTGTGTGGGCGAAACGTTTCATCAATAAAGACACCCAACTGTTGTACATGTGTCTTAAATCTTCAGAGTACATGAGTACAAGATGGAGAGTCACATGAAGAATGATTCCAAGGTTGGACTGACCTCCTCCTGGAGTAGCATACCTGGATACCTCCTCCTGGAGTAGCATACCTGCATACCTCCTCCTGGAGTAGCATACCTGGATACCTCCTCCTGGAGTAGCATACCTGCATACCTCCTGAGGTAGCATACCTGCATCTCCTTGGAGTAGCATACCTGCATCCTCCTAGAGAAGCATACCTGCATACTCCCTTGAGAAGCATACCTGCATACCCTCCTGAGTAGCAACCGCATACCTCCTCCTGGAGTAGCATACCTGCAACATCTCCTGGAAGTAGCTACCGCATACCTCCTGGAGTAGATGTACCTGCATACTCCTCCTGGAGTAGCATACTGCATCTCCTCCTGAGAGCAACCTGCATCCTTCCTGGAGTAGCATACCTGCATACTCTCCTGGAGTAGCATCCTGCATACCTCCTCCTGGAGTAGCATGTACCGCAACTCTCCTGGAAGCATACCTGCATCCTCCTCCTGAGTAGCATACCTCACCTCCTCCTGGAGTAGCATGCCTGGATACCCTCCTGAAGCAACCATACCTCCTGGAGTAGCATACCTGCATACCTCCTCCTGGAGTAGCATACCTGCTCTTAGAGGAGCATACCTACTTCTAGAGGAGCATACCTGCTCTTAGAGGAGCATACCTGCTTCTACAGAGCAATACCTGTTCCTGGAGAGCATACCTGCTTGACGAGCATACCGTTCTAGAGAGCATACCTGCTCTTAGAGGAGCATACCTGCTTCTAGAGAAGCATACCTGCTCCTGCTAGAAACAGGTATGCTCTCTTGGAAGATAGTGTTGTACCAACAACAGTTCCTGGAAGATAGTGTTGTACCAACAACAGTTCCTGGAAGATAGTGTTGTACCAACAACAGTTCCTGGAAGATAGTGTTGTACCAACAACAGTTCCTGGAAGATAGTGTTGTACCAACAACAGTTCCTGGAAGATAGTGTTGTACCAACAACAGTTCCTGGAAGATAGTGTTGTACCAACAACAGTTCCTGGAAGATAGTGTTGTACCAACAACAGTTCCTGGAAGATAGTGTTGTACCAACAACAGTTCCTGGAAGATAGTGTTGTACCAACAACAGTTCCTGGAAGATAGTGTTGTACCAACACAGCAAGAGTTCCTGGAAGATAGTGTTGTACCAACAACAGTTCCTGGAAGATAGTGTTGTACCAACAACAGTTCCTGGAAGATAGTGTTGTACCAACAACAGTTCCTGGAAGATAGTGTTGTACCAACAACAGTTCCTGGAAGATAGTGTTGTACCAACAACAGTTCCTGGAAGATAGTGTTGTACCAACAACAGTTCCTGGAAGATAGTGTTGTACCAACAACAGTTCCTGGAAGATAGTGTTGTACCAACAACAGTTCCTGGAAGATAGTGTTGTACCAACAACAGTTCCTGGAAGATAGTGTTGTACCAACAACAGTTCCTGGAAGATAGTGTTGTACCAACAACAGTTCCTGGAAGATAGTGTTGTACCAACAACAGTTCCTGGAAGATAGTGTTGTACCAACAACAGTTCCTGGAAGATAGTGTTGTACCAACAACAGTTCCTGGAAGATAGTGTTGTACCAACAACAGTTCCTGGAAGATAGTGTTGTACCAACAACAGTTCCTGGAAGATAGTGTTGTACCAACAACAGTTCCTGGAAGATAGTGTTGTACCAACAACAGTTCCTGGAAGATAGTGTTGTACCAACAACAGTTCCTGGAAGATAGTGTTGTACCAACAACAGTTCCTGGAAGATAGTGTTGTACCAACAACAGTTCCTGGAAGATAGTGCTGTACCAACAACAGTTCGTGGAAGATAGTGTTATACCAGCAACAGTTCCTGGAAGATAGTGTTGTACCAACAACAGTTCCTGGAAGATAGTGTTGTACCAGCAACAGTTCCAGTTCCTGGAAGATAGTGTTGTACCAACAACAGTTCCTGGAAGAAGGTGTTTTACCAACAACAGTTTCTGGAAGATAGTGTTGTACCAGCAACAGTTCCTGGAAGATAGTGTTGTACCAGCAACAATTCCTGGAAGATAGTGTTGTACCAGCAACAATTCCTGGAAGATAGTGTTGTACCAGCAACAATTCCTGGAAGATAGTGTTGTACCAACAACAGTTCCTGGAAGATAGTGTTGTACCAACAACAGTTCCTGGAAGATAGTGTTGTACCAACAACAGTTCCTGGAAGATAGTGTTGTACCAACAACAGTTCCTGGAAGATAGTGTTGTACCAACAACAGTTCCTGGAAGATAGTGTTGTACCAACAACAGTTCCTGGAAGATAGTGTTGTACCAGCAACAGTTCCTGGAAGATAGTGTTGTACCAGCAACAGTTCCTGGAAGATAGTGTTGTACCAGAACAGTTCGTGGAAGACGTTATCTTAAGTAGCAGACACAAGAGAGTGTTAATGGTGCTTTACGAAGCAAAACAGATAAGATGCCACTAGAGTGAAAATACTCTGACTTTGATCTCCACTGACTGAGGTGCTCATCCAAGAGATACAATCACAAATACAGTGATCACTGTATAAGTACTGTATAATTTTAGTTATAGTAACAGCTTGGCGAAGTTCCTGGAGAGCGAACCGTTGCCACAATACAATGTCGCTTTAGTTGCATAGTAGTAGGAACCGCTGATTCAGAACATGCGCTAAACCTTCATGGCGTGATATAGTAGCGTTAGTATTAGGTTGATAAATTCCTTTTAGTTGATCATCTAGGCTGTGGTGTCTGTGTGCAGGCAGCACCACCCAGGCCTGGTCACAGACCGGGCCGCGGGGTGCGTTGACCCCCCGAAACCCTCTCCAGGTATCTCCCTACGTGGGAGCATGCCGGGGGGGGCGCTGACCCCCCGGAACTAGACAGGTAACCACAGGAAACACCAGTGGTGGTGCCAGGAGAGGCAGAGAATGTGGCAGTGAGCTGGGATATAGATAACATACCGCTAGTGATTCATGGTATTTCAGGTCTCTCTCTCTCTACTATCTTTAATCAGAGTGGCCGCTGGACACAGTAGTGACTAGGGCAGCCAATAGATAACGGGGGGGGGGGTAAAGACTGTTACACACAAACTCTGTCTTGCACCAGGTTATTCTGAAGGTGCTAGATCAACCAGACTGTGATGGATATGTGGGGGCAGCTGGCCTCCAGCAGCAACAGCCTGGTTGACCAGGCAAGCACTAGACGAGCCTGGCCCATGGCCGGGCTCCCAGAGTAGAGAAACTCTCCAAACTCTTCAAAGGTTGCCTAGTCTGCCTCCAGACTCTGTCAGGCTCGGGAGTCATGGTTTTCCTAGGGGTGAGCTTATTAAGCCTCCACATAGACGGTAAAGCTTATATTCCCCCAAGTTAGAGCTTTATTAAGCCTCCAGATAGACAATAAAGCTTATATTTCCCCAAGTTAGAGCTTTATTAAGCCTCCAGATAGACAATAAAGCTTATATTCCCCAAGTTAGAGCTTTATTAAGCCTCCAGATAGACAATAAAGCTTATATTCCCACAAGTTAGAGCTTTATTAAGCCTCCACATAGACAATAAAGCTCATATTCCCCCAAGTTAGAGCTTTATTAAGCCTCCACATAGACAATAAAGCTCATATTCCCCAATTAGAGCTTTACTAAATCTCCAGATAGACGATAAAGCTCCTACCTCATACTCCATCAAGTTGAGCCATCTTAAGTCTCCATACATTATATCTCCAAGGTTGAGGGACTGATTACATCATCTTTATTTCACTACTACATCTGCTGCCTTTGTATTTGACTGAAGAAGTCTACTGTGTAGACGAAAAGTTTCATCAACATAGATACCCAGCTGTTGTACATGTCTTTATAATTTACTTGGTATTTTATACCATTTTCAACAATTATATCTCTACACTGCCTTGTGAATCCTCACTGCAGCGTTATGTGGCCTACCTAGAGACGGGGGTCAACGCCCCTCCCCGTAGCCGGGTCCAAGACCACGCCTCAAGGTACTCTGATCACCCAGGCTGTTGCTACTAGTGCTCTTGTACTCTGCAACATTCTCACTTTTTTGGGCTACGTATTTGATCTACTTTTTACAGACGTTTCGATACATCACACTTGTTTACACTCGTTCTGTTTTTTATAGATCTCAGTTAAGAGCTGTCAGTGCCAAGGGTGATGTTAAGAGCTGTCAGTGCCAAGGGTGATGGTAAGAGCTGTCAGTGCCAAATGTGATGTTAAGAGCTGTCAGTGCCAAGGGTGATGGTAAGAGCTATCAGTGACAAGGGTAATGTTAAGAGCTATCAGTGACAAGGGTAATGTTAAGAGCTATCAGTGACAAGGGTAATGTTAAGAGTTATCAGTGCCAAGGGTGATGTTAAGAGCTGTCAGTGCCAAGGGTGATGTTAA
>WNWK01047843.1:0-13772 GCA_009830355.1 Cherax destructor
ATGGCTTAACGCATACAGTGATGGAGCAAAGATAACATGTACATAAGGTTTCAGTAATACAATACATGTACATATTGCTACGTGTGTCAAAAATTACATCATAAAGATCTCGGTCAGCTCCTCAGAGCTGGGGCGCGTACCCAGGATACAGCAAGCATTACCTCTCTAAACTGCAACACTGAGTCGCTGGAATAGAAAACCAGCCGCCCTGGATTCCCTAGTTACCCTGACGAGTCTTTTGCCCAGCTCCTTTAAGAAACTTGGATGTACTTTCCCCATGGGCTAAGGATCTCTGAGCCTATGGGAAAAACATGTAATGATAAGTAAGTTCATCATATTTTCTATACTTTTGGATCTTCCTGAAGCTGGCAGCTGCCCCTCTTCCTCCCTGCTGTACTGTGTTGATGCACTTGTGTAGTCTGACATAACCTGCTTGCCCTCTGTCCAGGCTTGCAGGGTAATTCTATCTTGAAGGTTTTTGGTTGCTGTCACATCTACATAGTTGAGGCGGCTCTTACTGCTTTGCATCCGGCTCTTGCAAGGCTCTTTTTGATGTTATTTATCTAATCATGTCTTGAAATCTTTCCTCGAGTTTATGGCAAACAAGACCATGGTATCCGAATAGGACTGCCGATTCACTTCCGTAGATATACCACGTGTGTTCGGCGAGAATAATGGTGAAGGGCACCATCAATGTGGAAGGCGTGTGGAAGACATTGCGGATAACTAACAGAAAATCCCCCGCATGAGCTCTTGCTGCTAGGAGACGAAATCTGTCCTTCCCCAACACACACTCAAGCATTGTCGAGGCTATTTTCTCCACTATTGGGCCATCCCAGTGTGACTGTAGTTGTTGGGAAAGCAGGTCTGGTTGCGGAGCCTGTTAGGTTATCCCAGAGCCTGACTCCATCAATGAACTTCTGTTTATGAACTCCAAGATTGTCACTAAGGTGTTCAGAGAGAATCGCTGCTGCAAATTCACTGGATACCACACCTGGAGACAGGAAAGCAGGGAGTGCAATCTGTGATGCTTTGCAGACACCAACACATCATAGTCTGACTGTAAGTGTAGCTTGGTCCAACTGTCCATCTTGTAGAGTGGGCTCAATACTTTTGTTAATATCATCCTTAGGAGACTGTCGTAGTCATGTATTATAGAGTTGTCATGCGAGGGTGCACATCTTAGGAAATATGGTAGCCTGGGAAGACTCAAATTTGTGGGGGGCAATGGTTGATGCTCCTGGTAGTATGGATCTCATTGCATTGATCACTTGCTGATTGCCTGTGACCCAAATTTTTGCAGATAATTATTTCATCAAAATTAGCCAATACCATCAATACCGATTTTCTCGATATATATATATGTCGTGCCGATTAGGTAAAACTTGTCAATTAGGAAGAACTCATCTAAAATTAAGTCCTTTCTAAAATTTTCTCTTATACGTTTAAAGATATATTTTATTCATTTATGTTAATGTAAGAATTTATAATTTTGTACCAAGAGAAACTTTGAAAACCTACCTAACCTTATTACAACAAGCGCAATTTAATTTAGCCTAACCCAACTAAATATATTTTAGATACGTTAACATTAATTTAATAATAAAGAAACAGAATTAAATATATTTTTTTCGTTATGTTCAGAATGATTTTGGCGAAATTATTGCATACACAAATTTTCACTTGTCTTATATGGCAAGGTGAGCGTTGCTATTTAAGCCAAAATTGCAAGTTTTACCTAATCGGCACGACATATATATATATATATATATATATATATATATATATATATATATATATATATATATATATATATATATATATATATATATATATATAATAATAATAATATCGAGCAAATTGTTCAAATGTTGAATGAGACGAGATGTACTCGAACACGAAGTTATTCAGAGCGGTGTGCAGTACAGTCAGACCCACATAGTCATTCATAGATGTCAAGCTAGGTGGAGTATTCGTGAGGAGGCAGCGCGCACTAGCTTGATTTTTGTGCGTGGCACTCGTGTTACCTGCTGTTACATATTCAATCAGTATGCGCTGAAGAAAGTTATTATTGTTAATGGAGTGTGGGGTGCCATCTGGGCACTCTTAATCTCGAATGTATTTATTTTTTATTGCATTCAGTAATTGGATTATGCCTCGAGGGTACAGGGGCATGTTACCTTGATGCTGGACCTATCCTTTCCTTGGATCTGAATGCCTCCCATTCCCCAGGTGCTAGATGACCCCCACAAGTTTAACGCTTAATTCTGATTAAAACAACCAAGGCATCAGACTTTAATGGCTGATGCATCTTAAGAACTAGATATAATGTTAGTGAATTTAGATTGTGTAGATGCGAATTTTGTTGAATTTTGTACAATAACTGGAGAATGCATCTTGTGGTGGGATTCAGTTTGTGTTGATGTGCACTTTGCTGATGATCGTTCTTTTTGAAGATTGTAAAGACAGGTTGCCAAGGTTGGACGAATTTCGGAATGTATGTAAAAGGACATTAAAAGTGAATGTAGAAAGAAGGTGATGAGGGTAAGAAAACGTTTAGACAATGATAGATTGAATATCAGATTAGAGGTAGGGAGTATGGAGGAAGTGAATGTATTATTTTTGTGTGTGGATATATCAGCGGATGGGTCTAATGTATGAGAATACAGTAGTAAGAACACTTATGAGTTAGATAAGGGGTTTGAATGCTGCAGCGAGGCTGCATGTCATGTTTGAGAATGCAGAGAACTCTGATCGTATAAATGAAAAATCTATGGGGCATTAATGGTATAATTCAGGGCTGCGAAGGGTTGCTGAGGTGGAGTGGATATGTAGAGAGGATGGGGAGGTATAGGATGACGAAGAGGGTGTATAAATTTGGAGTGGAAGGTAGAAGGGGAAAGGGTCATCCCTGGAACGGTTGGAGCCTTGGAGTTTTAGGTTTGAACATCCAGCAGGCTGCGTGCGTGCGTGCGTGCGTGCGTGCGTGCGTGCGTGCGTGCGTGCGTGCGTGTGTGTGTGTGTGTGTGTGTGTGTGTGTGTGTGTGTGTGCCCGCGCGTGTCTGTGTTTTGGTTATAGTGGAGGGTAGTAATGGTGTGTGATGGTTATAGTGGAGGATAGTAATGGTGTGTGATGGTTATAGTGGAGGATAGTAATGGTGTGTGATGGTTATAGTGGAGGATAGTAATGGTGTGTGATGGTTATAGTGGAGGATAGTAATGGTGTGTGATGGTTATAGTGGAGGATAGTAATGGTGTGTGATGGTTATAGTGGAGGATAGTAATGGTGTGATGGTTATAGTGGAGGATAGTAATGGTGTGTGATGGTTATAGTGGAGGATAGTAATGGTGTGTGATGGTTATAGTGGAGGATAGTAATGGTGTGTGATGGTTATAGTGGAGGATAGTAATGGTGTGTGATGGTTATAGTGGAGGATAGTAATGGTGTGTGATGGTTATAGTGGAGGATAGTAATGGTGTGTGATGGTTATAGTGGAGGATAGTAATGGTGTGTGATGGTTATAGTGGAGGATAGTAATGGTGTGTGATGGTTATAGTGGAGGATAGTAATGGTGTGTGATGGTTATAGTGGAGGATAGTAATGGTGTGTGATGGTTATAGTGGAGGATAGTAATGGTGTGTGATGGTTATAGTGGAGGATAGTAATGGTGTGTGATGGTTATAGTGGAGGATAGTAATGGTGTGTGATGGTTATAGTGGAGGATAGTAATGGTGTGTGATGGTTATAGTGGAGGATAGTAATGGTGTGTGATGGTTATAGTGGAGGATAGTAATGGTTTGTGATGGTTATAGTGGTGGTAGCACTGGTGTGTGATGGTTAGTAGTGGTGGTGGGTAGCACTGGTGTGTGATGGTTAGAGTGGTGGTGGTGGGTAGCACTGGTGTGTGATGGTTATAGTAGTGGTGGTGGGTAGCACTGGTGTGTGATGGTTATAGTAGTGGTGATGGGTAGCACTGGTGTGTGATGGTTAGAGTGGTGGTGGTGGGTAGCACTGGTGTGTGATGGTTATAGTAGTGGTGGTGGGTAGCACTGGTGTGTGATGGTGGTGGGTAGCACTGATGTGTGATGGTTATAGTAGTGGTGATGGGTAGCACTGGTGTGTGATGGTTATAGTAGTGGTGGTGGGTAGCACTGGTGTGTGATGGTTATAGTAGTGGTGATGGGTAGCACTGGTGTGTGATGGTCTTAGAGGTTAGTAATCAATACCAGGACATACCTTGGCGTCCTGGTGTCTGTCAATCATGGCGGCGTGCATGACGAACTACCTGCCCTTCCCCCTCCCTCCATCCCATCCCCAATCTCACCTTCACCCTACCACTCTCCCCCTCACCCTACCACTCTCCCCCTCACCCTACCACTCTCCCCCTCACCCTACCACTCTCCCCCTCACCCTACCACTCTCCCCCTCACCCTACCACTCTCCCCCTCACCCTACCACTTCCCCTCACCCTACCACTCCTTCTCACTCACTTCCCCTTCACTCCTTCCCCTTCACTCCTTCCCCTCATTCACCCTCCCAGTTCCCCATCACCCTCCCACTTTGCTCTCACCTACTTCCCCCTCCCCCACTCACACCCTCACTCTTCCACTTCTCTTTCACTCGCTTACCCCTTCCCCCACTCACACCTTCATCCTCCCACTTTCCCCTTCCCCGTCTGCCGAGTCTTTTGCTTTCGTAGGGAGGGATTTGTGTGTGTAGATTTGGGACAAGTCCCTCTAGGATTTTCCAGTAGTTGCTAGAGGCAGGAGCGACCTGCTCTAAACCCATGCTGCTCTGAGTTGTGCAATTATTGGGAGCACAAGTTGTTGGCGATGTTTCTGCTTGAAACCATTTCAAAGATTTTTGTAATGTGGGACGTAAGTACGATCTGTCTGTAATTCTTTGTTGTTGCTTTGCTGTCACCTTTGTGGGATGACCCCCAAGTTGAGGCTCCCTCTTCATACAATACTTAAGAGACGTGATGAGGGTTTCTTGCAGGTTTTGATGAACTCGAATGTCCATGAGTCTGAGGAAGACTACATGGGCTTGTCAATGGCTTTCTCGAAGTTCAGTGGTGTTAGGGTTAGAAATTTTGGAGATATTGAGAAGGTTTTGAGTCTCGTTTATAAAACATTCTTTCAGATTGTCGACCTTAAGTCTGATTAACGGTTCACTAAAGAGTCGTATTAGAAATTCAGTATTTCACACATTTCATTGATGTCGTCACTGTAACTCCCATTTTATTTGGGCCCAATACTGGATTTTTTTTTTTTTTTTGCCTTGAATTTGGCATACGAAAAAAAACATTTTGGATTTCTTTTAATTTCATTAATTGTTTTTAGCTCCTGGATCCTGTATTAATTCATGTAACTCGAATTCAGTATTTATGTATCCTGGTCAGTTCTTCCTTCCTCATTTCAAATAGTCTATCCCTCTCGAGAAGCTGTGTGATTATTCGTTTATGCCTGTAGAGGGAACATATCTTTTTCCTTAGGGGAAGGTGCCTTGAGTATACCTCAAGTGCCGCAGAGTTGATTCTTTCTAGACACCCTCTTAAGTGAAGGCTCATTTTAATGATGACCTGTATTATGACGACACAACACCTTTCCCGTCCCTTCTTTCCCCCACTCCACACCGTTCCCTCCTCCTGCCTTGGTGTATTGGAGGGTTGGATCCACCAGCCTCTAGTTACCATTTTGTCCTAGGCACTTGTCGATTAGACACTAGGCCTGTTGTATGTGTGTGTGTGTGTGTGTGTAAGGAAACACTTCGAAATGTTTCCGCCCCGCCGGGAAGCGAACCCGGGCCCTCCGTGCGTGAAGCGAGAGCTTTAGCCACCAGGTCACCGGAGCTGTGTGTGTGTGTGTGTGTGTGTGTGTGTGTGTGTAAAAGTAAGATCAGGAATTATTTATTAGTCACAAACATGTATACAAAAGGACAACATATCACATGAGATTATGAATCTGCATCTCCTGCTAAGCTGGACACGTGCCAAGAATGCAGCTGCCATTTTTCCTTCTGGATGTCACACTGAGATGCTGGAACATAACCGTGACTGCCCTTGGGTCCTTAGTTGTGTCAGTGAGCCTGCAACCTAGCTCTTTGAGGAAGTCTGTTGTACATTTTCCCCGTGGTCCCCAATCTTACTGGAACAAATTGATACTGATGGCCCAAGTGCCTGTACTTGTTGAGCTTATACTTCTCCCTGTGATCGGCAGCACCTCCCTGTTGGCGAACACTTCGACGGATGTACTCATCTTAGTGGGAGAGTGTGCTGTGTTTACCTACTCTATATTTTGTGCTTTATGACCACACTCGTTCGAACTAACCAACCTGCCCTAGATATTGACCCGAGGGCCAAGCTAATTACTTTATCTTTTAACTGAGAATATCGTAGCAATATTACCTTGCTTAAATGAGCGTAATTTAGCTTATTTCTACTCATCTTCAGTCACCCTAAATTAAGTTGGTATTATTTAATATCAATGAAGTGTATTTTGCAGTGCTGATACTTGCCTTTGTTGAGTTTTTGCACTCGACATGTTTGACAAATCTGTCGCTGCTTTATAAGCTTAATTTAAGTCTGCAATCTGTGACTAATACGTGCGACATTTTACAAGTCGCTTACCGGGTCTGCTCTCCGCTAGTTTGAGCTCTCGATTCCACCAAGTGCGTGCAGCCTCGACTCTCCAACATGGTGAGGAATTTTCCATCTTTTTATTATTTATTTAATTACATTTTTAGATGAAAGTGTTAGTTTGCTAATAAATTTAGTTACGTTTTCTCAATTCAGTGAAATATTGAGTAACAGTCTGTTGTATCAGTTACTGAGTCCGGGGATCATCAGTCCTATTGTTCCATCTCATATCACGTCTCCTAAATTGAGAATGAAATATTATGGATTCGAAAGTAAAGTTATATATGTTCTTTGAAAGCAGGTTTTTCTTTTACAAGATTTAACTGCCATATTGCATATTCATAAGTAAAAACCAGTGATCAGTAATTATGCTAAAGTAAAAAATGTTTTAACAGGTTTCCTTTTCACGCGTATGAAAGGACGTTATTGTGTGCAAGAAGAAGACAAGTGAGGGAGGTGAAGGGGACGAGGTGAATGTAAGAGTGGTTGAGAGTGAGGTGCATGTGCTTAACATACTGAACACTTGGTATATCCCTGGGACGTAAGATGCTTCAGTGAGTCTCCTAGTGTCGCTTTACGGCCCGTGTCACTATGATGGATTCACCGTCCCAGGGAGATGTGGTGAGTGGTTAGCGTGCAGGCTACATCGATCCCTGGGTGGGGTAGCTCTGCCAGCACTCCACCACACCCTACTCCACCTCAACCACCCACTACCCCTACACCACCACCCACACACCCTACTCCACCACCCACCACACCCTACTCCACAACCCACCACACCCTACTCCACAACCCACCACACCCTACTCCACAACCCACCACACCCTACTCCACAACCCACCACACCCTACTCCACCTCAACCACCCACTACACCCTACTCCACCCACCACACCCTACTCCACCACCCACCACACCCTACTCCACCACACCCTACACCACCACCCACCACACCACCACCACCACCCCTACTCCACCTCACCACCCACTACACCCTACTCCACCACAACACCCTACTCCACCACAACACCCTACTCCACCACAACACCCTACACCACCACAACCACCCACCTCACCATACTCCACAGCCACCACCACACCTTACACCACCACCCACCACTCCACCACCCACCACTCCACCACCCACCACTCCACCACCCACCTCTCCACCACCCACCTCTCCACCACCCACCTCTCCACCACCCCCCTCCTCCCACTCGATCACCCACCTCGCACCACCATCCACCTCACCCCCCCCACACACACACACACACACACACGAAGAGGCGGGGCCAGGAGCTGAGTCTCGACCCCTGCAACCACAATTAGGTGAGTACACACATACAGCCCCCGTGGCCTGGTGGGTAAAGCTCTCGTTTCACGCACGGAGGGCCCGGGTTCAATTAGCGGCGGGGCAGAAACATTTCGAAGTGTTTCCTTACATACACACACACACATACAACAGGCCTAGTGTCTAATCGACATGTGCCTAGGACAAAATGGTAACTAACACACACACACACTACAGACCTGTGTCACTGGCGTGTATAGTATGCAAAGTCATGGAGAAGATCATCAGGAGGAGAGTGGTGGAGCACCTAGAAAGACAAAAGCTTATAAACGACAACCAGCAAGGTTTCAGGGAAGGAAAATCCTGTGTCACAAACCTACTGGAGTTTTATGACAAGGTAACAGAAGTAAGACACGAGAGAGAGGCATGGATGGACTGCATTTTCTTGGACTGCAAGAAGGCGTTCGACACAGTTCCTCACAAGAGATTAATGCAAAAGCTAGAGGATCAAGCACACGTAACAGGAAAGGTACTGCAATGGATCAGAGAATATCTGACAGGGAGGCAACAACGAGTCATGGTACGTGATGAGGTGTCAGAGTGGGCACCTGTGACGAGTGGGTGTCACTGTAAGCTCAGTGAGAGTTCATAGGGTATAACCGTTTCTGCTCACGTGACCATCCGATGCAACCGTTAGCCAATAGATCTATGTGAAGTATAAGATTCAACTGTTGTGTACTTTGATATTGTATAGAATCAGCTCAGAGTCGTATGCCTGTTGTCTTTAGTTTGTATAAGGGTATGTCGAGACGACATACGTACCGTAGCCGAGCTGTCACTGTAAGCTCAGTGAGAGTTCATAGGGTATAACCGTTTCTGCTCACATGACCATCCAATGCAACCGTTAGCCAATGTCAAAGGTCACCCATGTCAAAGGTCAATACTTTGAACGCTATGAGTCCTGCTCGGGGCAGTGCCTCAGTTACCATCAAGACACCGTGTAGTGATAGACCAGGCTTACGGCTCTGAGAATTCCACCCTATCTGTTCGATCTCAATATACCAAGTTACCATACCAAACTCGTCTGTTCATTACCCAATCTACGAAAGAACCTCCACGCAACATGGGGTCAGTCCTAGGACCTGTGCTGTTTTTGGTATATGTGAATGACAACGGAAGGGATAGACTCAGAAGTGTCCCTGTTTGCAGATGAAGTTAATGAGAAGAATTAAATCAGTCGAGGATCAGGCAGGACTACAAAGAGACCTGGACAGGCTACAATCCTGGTCCAGTAACTGGCTCCTTGAATTTAACCCTGCCAAATGCAAAGTCATGAAGATCGGGGAAGGGCAAAGAAGACCCAGACAGAGTATAGTCTAGGTGGCCAAAGACTGCAAACCTCACTCAAGGAAAAAGATCTTTGGGTGAGTATAATACCGAGCACATCTCCTGAGGCACACATCAATCAGATAACTGCTGCAGCATACGGGCGGCTGGCAAACCTAAGAATAGCGTTCCAATACCTCACTAAGGAATCGTCCAAGACTCTGTACACCATATACGTCAGGCCCATACTGGAATATGCAGCACCAGTTTGGAACCCACACCTGGTCAAGCACGTCAAGAAATTAGAGAAAGTGCAGAGGTTTGCAACAAGACTAGTCCCAGAGCTAAGGGGATTGTCCTACGAAGAAAGGTTAAGGTAAATCGGCCTGACGACACTAGAGGACAGGAGGGTTAGGGGAGACATGATAACGACATATAAAATACTGCGAGGAATAGATAAGGTGGACAGAGACAGGATGTTCCAGAGAGGGGACATAGAAACAAGGGGTCACAATTGGAAGTTGAAGACTCCTACGAGTTAAAGGGATGTTAGGAAGTATTTCTTCAGTCATAGAGTTGTCAGGAAGTGGAATAGCCTAGAAAGTGACGTAGAGGAGGCAGGAACCATACATAGTTTTAAGACGAGAGAGAGGACCTAGTAGCAGTCAGTGAAGAGGCGGGGCCAGGAGCTGTAAATTGACCCCTGCAACCACAAATAGGTGAGTACAAATAGGCGAGTACACACAAAAAAAAAACTCGCAAAACACACACACACACAAAACACACACACACAAAACACACACACACAAAACACACACACACACAACACACACCACGAAACCTAGCCCATTAAAAACAAAAAATGGGGGCCCAGAGGGAAAGTTGAAGACTCAAGATATCAGAGGAAGATGGGCCTGGAAAGGAAGAATGGATAGAAGAGGAATGTAAAAGGATGAAACAAAGAGTGGGAATGCAAACTAGGTGAGCTTTCTGCAAATATGTAGAGGGGGATGGAGGCAGAGGAGAAATAAGAGTCGCGAGCTGAAGCTGCAGACACCAAGATACATGCCCTAAAAGATGAAGTAAATATGCTGAAGCTAGTTACAGGGCCAGTGCCCAGAGGGGACATGGCATCTGGAGCAGGTACACCCCTATTAAATGAGGGGCCCAATGGAAAAGGAGGCAAGACTTATGCTAAGGCCCTAACAGACACCAAGCTAGGCCAAGGAATGAAGGTGGGCGAGATGTTAGGTGCAGTTACAGCAGTAAGTGAGGGGGCTGCAGGTAGAGAAGATGACAGGTCCCATGCAGAGGCACAACCAGGCCACCATGAGTCACAGGAAATAAGGGAAACAATGGCAATGTGCAAATGGGACCTAGAGACATGGAGGGAAAGGCAGTGGGAGGAGGAGAGGGAGAGGTCAGTCTTTATTCATGGGCTTCATGAGAGTGAAGGGATAACATACAACAAAAGATGGCAGAAAGAAAAACAAGAGATTGAAAACATCAAAGAAATAGGTGAAGTCTAAGACTGAGAATAAATTTTCAGGGAATTGGGGGATACTTGAGGGCGAGATATCGGCTAGTCAGACTAATTTTCAAGACAGAAATGGTTAGGAACACGATCCTGCAGGAGAAATCACAGTTGAAGGAATCAACATACAGGAGGGTGTTCCTAGACCACGACAGAATGAGAACAGAACGACAGCAGCTGAGGGAGAGGACTCGGAAACAAAAGGGACTAGAAAGAGAGACAAGGACAGAGTCAGCAGAGAACAACCAGAGCCAGGCAGAACAACAAGCACAAACACCAACAGAACCACTCTCAGAACCCCACAGCCAAGCATACTATCCCAGTACGAACCACAATCCACACTCACAGCCCCCGCCCCACGCTCTACAGTAGAATCCCACAGCACCCTGCCAGGTCTCCCACTCCCCCCAACCCCCACAGACCCCTCAGAATACAGTGTTGGAGAGGAAACTGAAGGTATGGTACACCAACACTGATGGAATAATGAACAAGTGGGAGGAGTGGCACTGAAGAATCAAAGATGCAGCACCAGACACCATAGCTCTCACAGAAACCAAACTCACAGGTATGATAATTGCCATCTTTCCACTTGGGTATCAGATCCTAAGGAAAGACAGAGGGAGTGGAGGTGTGGCACTGCTCATCAAAAACCAATGGGATTTTGAGGAGCTATAGAGAGAGGAGACAGAGGAGAAGCAGGAGACTACATAAACAGGAACCAAGGTGGTAATTGCAGTGATGTATAACCCATCACAGAATAGCAGGAGGCCAAGACAAGTATATGATAAGAGTAACAGAGTGATGGTTGACACACTGGCTGAAGTGCCCAGAAGGGCCCATGTAGGTAGGGCAAAGCTACTTGTTGTGGGTGACTTCAGTCACAAATAAATTAGGAAAACCTGGAGCCACATGGGGGCTGAGAAACATGCAGGGCTAAGATGATGGAGGTAGTACTGGAAAACCTCATGCATCAACATGTTGGGGAGACTACCAGAGAGAGAGGAGAGGGCGAACCAGCAAGACTGGACCTAGTATTCACCTTGAGCAGGGCAGATATTGAGGACATCACATACGAAAGGCCCCTCGGAGCTAGAGATCACATGGTTCTGAGCTTTGAATACATAGAGTTACAAGTGGAAAGGGGAGCAATAAGGGCCATTGGGAAAGTTGGTTTATATCTTCTTGGAGATTTGCCGTGTCCTCAATGGATGACACTCTCATGCAGATCCTAGTATCATCTGCAAAGGATGATACAGTGCTATGGTTTACATCTCTGTCTGTGTCTGATATGAGAATGAGGAACAGGATAGGTGCGAGTACTGTGCCTTGTGGGACAGAGCTCTCCACTATGGCAGCATCCGATTTAACTCTGTTTACCACTACTCTTTGTGTTCGATTGGTTAGGATGTTGAAGATCCATCTGCCTACTTTGCCAGTTATCCCTTTAGCACGCATTTTGTGTGCTATTACACCAAATAGTAGGAGTATAAGAAATAAGATAGATGAGCTAAGATTACTTGCAAGTGCAGGTAATATAGATATTATTGCTATAACAGAGACCTGGTTCAACCTGAAAGATAGAGAAATGCCTTCCGAGTGCAACATACAAGGATATAAACTATTCCACACTGATAGGGTCAACAGGAAGGGTGGTGGAGTGGCGATGTATGTCAGAGATAATTTAAATTGTTGTGTTAGACAAGATATAAGATTAGAAACATCGGACACAGAATCTGTTTGGCTACAGTTTCTCGATGGTCGTGAAAAATTTATTTTGGGTGTGATTTACAGGCCCCCAAGCCTGGATAGGGAGCGCAGTAAGCTGCTATGGGACGAAATTCATAAGGCGTCTAGATATGAAAATGTTGTGTTAATGGGAGATTTTAACTTTAGACAAATTGATTGGAACAATGTGACAGGTAATCTTGAGTCTAGTGACTTTCTTGATATGGTTCAGGATTGTTTTTTAAAACAGTTTGTGACACAACCAACTAGAGGTAGCAACTTGCTTGATTTGGTTCTTGCCAACAAAGAATCACTAATTAATAATCTTGAGGTTAATGAAGAGCTTGGGGAAAGCGATCACAAATCACTTAGTTTCAATATATCATGGAATTACCCAGGTAACTGCAATCAAGTCCCTGTTCCAGACTTTCGCTTAGCCAAACTTCATGGGGCTGAGAAATTACCTAGGAGGGCTAAATTGGGATGACATGACTATGGGTCAGGTAGGTGGTTTTGGTTGCCAATATGACGTTTTCCAGAGTGTAGTTCTAGCTGCCCAGTCAACTTTTGTTCCGAGTAGGAAATTAGATCTAATAAAAATGATCCTAAATGGATGAACAATAGATTAAAACATCTCATTGGTCAAAAGATAGGCATATATAGGCGTATCAAAAGAGGAATGAACAGATAAGAAATCAATATTTTCAATTAAAGAGAAAATAAAAAAGGAATAAGAAAAGCAAAAAGGGATTATGAGGCAAAGGTCGCAAAGGATTTGAAGACTAACCCAAAAGGGTTCTTTCAGGATACAGAAGTAAGATTAAGGACAAGATAGGGCCACTTAAGAGTAACTCAGGACAGATCACGGACAGTGATAAGGATATGTGTGAAATTTTCAATACTTACTTCCTCTCAGTTTTTACTCAGGAAGATACTAGCGGAATTCCAGAAATAATAAATTATGTAGAACAGGAAGATAATAGACTATGCTCGATTGGGGTAACTAGTGACATGGTCCTCAGGCAAATAGAGAAATTAAAACCTAACAAATCCCAGGCCCTGATGAACTGTTTGCAAGAGTTTTAAAGGAATGTAAAGAGGAACTTAGCAAACCTTCGGCAAATCTTCAATATATCACTACAAACTGGCATAGTGCCAGACAAGTGGAAAAGGGCAAATGTAATACCTATTTACAAGGCAGGTGACAGGTCCTTAACTTCGAAAAAGCAAATAAGCCTTACCTCTATAGTTGGTAAATTT
>WNWK01047844.1:0-13772 GCA_009830355.1 Cherax destructor
ATATATACATACACACGCACATACAACAGGCCCAGTTTTTAATCGACATGTGCATAGGACAAAATAGTAATCAAACCATACAAAACACACCACAGAAGCCCCGTATAACTGCTATGGTTAAGCACCTCCCCGGGGCTCGAGCCCAGCATGAGCACCTCCCCGGCGCTCTAGCGCAGCATGAGCACCTGGTTTAACGGCTTTTGAAGGACCGTTGCATAATAACTACGAGTTAATATGACTGACAGACAGACAGACATACTCCCAGGTAAGAAGATAACAGGTGAGTGGAGACAGACGAACAATAAGAAGGGTTTGGAAAATGTCAGGGCTTAACCCAGGAGCGCAGCGTCGGTGACAAGGCGAGGAAGTACATCCAAGGACAGTACAGGAAGGGCATACATATAAGAGCAGTAACAAGGGAGTACAGACAAGATCAGTACAGACAAGGGGAGCAGACAAGGGGAGTACAGACAAGGACAACACAGGTAAGGGCAAACAGGAAGGGGAAAAACAGGCAAGGGAAGACAGGTAAGGGCAAGACAGGTAAGGGCAAGACAGGTAAGGGCAAGACAGGTAAGAGCAAAACAGGTAAGGGAACACAGGAAAGGGCAAGACAGGGGACAACACAGGCAAAGGGGAAAATCAGGTAAGGGCAAGCAGGTAAGAGCAACACAGGTAGGGGGAAAACAGGAAAAAGGGAAAACAGGAAAAGGGGAACACAGGTAAGGGCAACACAGGTAAGGGCAACACAGGCAAGGACAACACAGGCAAGGACAACACAGGTAAGGGCAACACAGGTAAAGGCAACACAAGCAAGGGCAACACAGGTAAGGGCAAAAAAGGTAAAGCCAAGACAGCAGTGGTGCGGGGAAAGTAATGTCAGGCAACAGCTGGGCTGGGGGGGGTGTTGCAGCAGCTGGGGGGGGTGTTGCAACAGCTGGGGGGGGTTTGCAACAGCTGGGAGGGGGCAGCAGCTGGGGAGGGTGATGCAGCAGATGGGAAAGGTGTTTCGGCTGGTTGGGGGTTTCAGCAGCTGGTTAGGGGTTTCAGCAGCTGGTTAGGTGTTTCAGCAGCTGGGGAGGGGGGCAGCAGCTTGGGAGGGTGGGCAGTAGATGGGGATGGCGGTGGATCTGCGGGAAAAAGGGGTGCAGCAGCGAGGGAGGGTGGTACAGCAGGGGGGGAGGGTGGTACAGCAGGTGGGGGGGGGTGGTACAGCAGGGGGGAGGGGGGGAGCAGCTGGGGGGGGGGTGAGCAGCTGGGGGGGGTGTTGCAGAAGCGGAGCTGAGGAAAGGGGCAGCAGCTAGGGGGTTGCAGCACTGGGGAAGGTGTTGCAGCAGCTGGGGAGGGTGTTTCAGGGGCTGGGAAGGGTGTTGCAGCAGCTGGGGGGGGTTGCAGCAGCTGAGGAGGGTGTTGCAGCAGCTGGGAGGGGGCTGCGCAACTGGGGAAAATGTTGCAGCAGATGGGAGGGTGTTGCAGCAGGTGGGGAGGGTTCGAGCAGCTGGGGAGGGGGGGCAGCAGCTGGGGGGGGTGGTAAAACAGCTGGGAAGGTGTTTCAGGAGCTGGGGAAAGGGTTTTCAGCTGCTGGGGAGGTGTTTCAGCAGCTGGGGAGGGTTACAGCAGCTGAGGAGTGTTACAGCAGCTGTAGACAGCCTGACTGTCTGCATAGACAGCCATGCTGTCTGCCAGCTGAGTTCATATTTCGTGCCATGCTAGTTTCCATAGTATTCCGCCAGAGGGGAGGCCTGGTAGGCATACCCATGTGAGTCTGCCTCACCCCTGCCTCTCTCCACTTGCGCCCAAACTTCAGTCAGTCAACAGGCCTAACTCATCTCCCCCTCGCAAGGCATGGCCCACCTGGGCCATGGCCTGAGACACGCAGCCTGTACTCGCAACTTTATTACAAATAAAGTAAGAAGCCTCGAAACCTTATCATTGCATTCCCGCCTCCAAAACGCCAAATAACATATCGTTATACAGCTGAGGAGGGTGATGCAGCAGATGGGAGGATTACAGCAGCTGGGAAGGGTTACAGCTGCTCGGGAGGGAGTTGCAGCAGCTGGGGAGGGTGGTGCAGCAGATGGGAAAGTGGTACAGCAGCTGGAGAGAGTTACAGCAGCTGGCGAGGGTGTTGAAGCAGCTGGGGAGAGGGAAGGTGGTGCAGCAGCTGGGGAGGGTTACAGCAGCTGGCGAGGGTGTTGCAGCAGCTGGGAGGGTTACAGCTAGTGGGGATGGTGTTGCAAGAGCTGGGGAGGGTTACAGCTGGTGGGGAGGGTGTTGCAGCAGCTGGGGAGGGTTACAGCTGGTGGGGGAGGGTTACAACTGGTGGGGGAGGGTTACAGCTGGTGGGGAGGGTTACAGCTGGTGGGGAGAGTGTTGCAGCAGCTGGGGAAGGTTACAGCTGGTGGGAGGGTGTTGCAGCAGCTGGGGGGGGTGTTGCAGCAGCTGAGAGGGTGACAGCTAGTGGGATGGTGTTGCAGGAGCTGGGGAGGGTTACAGCTGGTGGGAGGGTTGTTGCAGCAGGTGGGGAGCGATACAGCTATGGGGAGGGTGCTGCAGCAGCTGGGGAGGGTTACAGCTGGTGGGAGGGTGCTGCAGCAGCTGGGGAGGGGTTTCCTGGTGGGGGAGGGTACAGCTGGTGGGGAGAGTGTTGCAGCAGGGGGAGGGTTACAGCTGGTGGGGAGGGTGTTGCGGCAGCTGGGGGGGGTGTTTGCAGCAGCTGGGGAGGTTACAGCTGGTGGGGGGGGGTGTTGCAGCAGCTGGGGAGGGTGACAGCTGGTGGGGAGGGTGGTGCAGCAGCTGGGAGGATTAAGCTGGTGGGGAGAGTTTTCAACAGCTGGGAAGGGTTACAGCTGGTGGGAAGGTGTTGCAGCAGGTGGGGGGGTACAGCTATGGGGAGGGTGTTGCGAGCTGGGGAGGGTTACAGCTGGTGGGGAGGGTGCTGCAGCAGCTGGGGAGAGGCCCCGCTGGTGGGGGAGGGTTACAGCTGGTGGGGGGGGTGTTGCAGCAGCTGGGGGGTTACAGCTGGTAGGGAGGGTGTTGCAGCAGCTGGGGAGGGGGACCCCGCTGGTGGGGAGGGTGGTGCAGCAGCTGGGGAGGATTACAGCTGGTGGGGAGGTTTTCAACAGCTGGGAAGGGTTCAGCTGGTGGGGAGGGTGTTGCAGCAGCTGGGAAGGGTTACAGATGGTGGGGAGGGTGTTGCAGCAGCTGGGGAGGGTGTTGCAGCAGCTGGGGAGGTGACAGCTGGTGGGGAGGGTGTTTTCAGCAGCTGGGGGGGGTTACAACTAGTGGGGAGGGGGTTGCAGCAGCTGGGGAGGGTGTTGCAGCAGCTGGGGGAGGGGAAGCTGGTGGAGAGGGTTTTTGCAGCAGCTGGGGATGGTTCCCCGCTGGTGGGGACGGTGTTGAGCAGCTGGGGAGGGTTACAGCTGGTGGGGAGGGTGCTGCAACAGCTGGGGGGGTTCAGCTGGTGGGGAGAGTGTTTCAGCAGCTGGGAAGGGTTACAGCTGGTGGGGGGGGTGTTGCAGCAGCTGGGGAGGGTTACAGCTGGTGGGGAGGGGGCTGCAGCAGCTGGGGGATTCGGGTGGTGGGGGAGGGTTACAGCTGGTGGGGGGGTTTGCAGCAGCTGGGGAGGGTTACAGCTGGTAGGGAGGGGGTTGCAGCAGCTGGGGGGGTGGGCAGCTGGTGGGGAGGGTGGTGCAGCAGCTGGAGGAGGAACAGCTGGTGGGGGGGAGTGTTTCAACAGCTGGGAAGGTTCAGCTGGTGGGGAGGGGGGTTGCAGCAGCTGGGAAGGGAAAAGATGGTGGGGTGTTGCAGCAGCTGGGGAGGGTGTTGCGAGCTGGGGAGAGGACAGCTGGTGGGAGGGTGTTGCAGCAGCTGGGGGGGGTTACAGCTAGTGGGGAGGGTGTTGCAGCAGCTGGGGAGGGTGTTGCAGCGCTGGGGGGGTGACAGCTGGTGGAGAGGGTGTTCAGCAGCTGGGGATGGTTACAGCTGGTGGGGACGGTGTTGTAGCAGCTGGGGGGTTACAGCTGGTGGGGGGGGGTGCTGCAACAGCTGGGGAGGGGGGTTTTAGCTGGTGGGGAGGTTTCAGCAGCTGGGAAGGGTTACAGCTGGTGGGGAGGGGTTGCAGCAGCTGGGAGGGTTACAGCTGGGGGGAGGGTGTTGCAGCAGCTGGTGGGGAGGGTGTTGCAGCAGCTGGGGGGGGTTGTGGTGGGGGGGGGTGCTGCACAGCTGGGGAGGTTACAGCTGGTGGGGAGGGTGTTGCAGCAGCTGGGGAGGGTGTTAGCAGCTGGGGAGGGTGTTGCAGCAGGTGGGAGGGTGTTGCAGCAGCTGGGTAATGTTCGCCTTTAAACTTAAGTTTGATTATCCTTTTTTTGAGTCTTGTGAAATTTTCTAAAGTATAACAATAATGTCTACTAATCCTTTTCAATTGCATAATATACTTTTGAAATAAAGATTATTATTATTATTATTATTATTATTATTATTATTATTATTATTATTATTATTATTATTATTATTATTTTTTTTCTCCATGATAATGGGAATGGGTTAAAATGGTCATGGGGTATCATGCTAATTGTTGCTAGAATCTTGCCCAAGTTACGACACCAGCGTTCAATAAGCACACACCAGCGTTCATAATAAGTTACACACACAGCGTTTATAATAAGTTACGACACACCAGCGTTTATAATAATTACGACACCAGCTTTATAATAAGTTACGACACAAGCGTTATATAATTCAACCAGCGTTTATAATAAGTTACGACACACCAGCGTTTATAATAAGTTACGACACACCAGCGTTTATAAAAATTCACACACCAGCGTTTATAATAAGTTACGACACACCAGCGTTCATAATAATTACACACACCAGCGTTCATAATAATTACGACACACCAGCTTTATAAAAAGTTACGACACACCAGCGTTTATAATAAGTTACGACACACCAGCGTTTATAATAAGTTACGACCCCAGCGTTATAATAAGTTAAAAAGCGTTTATAATAATTCACACACCACCGTTTATAATAAGTTACGACACACCAGCGTTCATAATAAGTTACGACACACCAGCGTTTATAATAAGTTACGACACAAGCGTTCATAATAGTTACGACACACCAGCGTTCATAATAAGTTACGACACACCAGCGTTCATAATAAGTTACGACACACCAGCGTTTATAATAAGTTACGACACACCAGCGTTTATAATAAGTTACGACACACCAGCGTTTATAATAAGTTACGACAACCAGCGTTTATAATAAGTTACGACACACCAGCGTTTATAATAGTTACGACACACCAGCGTTTATAATAAGTTACGAGACACCAGCGTTTATAATAAGTTACGACACACCACCGTTTATAATAAGTTACGACACACCAGCGTTTATAATAAGTTACGACACACCAGCGTTTATAATAAGTTACGAGACACCCAGCGTTTATAATAAGTTACGAACACCACCGTTTATAATAAGTTACGACACACCAGCGTTTATAATAAGTTACGACACACCAGCGTTCATAACAAGTTACGACACACCAGCGTTTATAATAAGTTACGACACACCAGCGTTTATAATAAGTTACGACACACCAGCCTTCATAATAAGTTACGACACACCAGCCTTCATAATATGTTACGACACACCACCGTTTATAATAACTTCGACACACCAGCGTTTATAATAAGTTACGACACACCAGCGTTTCATAACAATTACGACACACCAGCGTTTATAATAAGTTACGACACACCAGCGTTTATAATAAGTTACGACACACCAGCGTTCATAATAAGTTACGACACACCAGCGTTCATAATAAGTTACGACACACCAGCGTTTATAATAAGTTACGACACACCAGCGTTCATAATAAGTTACGACACACCAGTTCATAATAGTTACGACACACCAGCGTTTATAATAAGTTACGACACACCAGCGTTTATAATAAGTTACGACACACCAGCGTTTATAATAAGTTACGACACACACCGTTTATAATAAGTTACGACACACCACCGTTTATAATAAGTTACGACACACCAGCGTTATAATAAGTTACGACACACCAGCGTTTATAATAAGTTACGACACACCAGCGTTTATAATAAGTTACGAGACACCAGCGTTTATAATAGTTACGACACACCACCGTTTATAATAAGTTACGACACACCAGCGTTTATAATAAGTTACGACACACCAGCGTTCATAATAAGTTACGACACACCAGCGTTTATAATAAGTTACGACACACCAGCGTTTATAATAAGTTACGACACACCAGCCTTCATAATAAGTTACGACACACCAGCCTTCATAATAAGTTACGACACACCAGCCTTCATAATAAGTTACGACACACCAGCCTTCATAATAAGTTACGACACACCAGCCTTCATAATAAGTTACGACACACCAGCGTTCATAACAAGTTACGACACACCAGCGTTCATAATAAGTTACGACACACCAGCGTTCATAATAAGTTACGACACACTAGCGTTCATAATATTCTGGCAATCTCCCTCTAGTGCATAACTAAAATATCACAAATATTTCAAAATAAAGGTAACAATGTCATTAGTTTTGTAATATTCGCTAAGTAATAATGTCATTCATAGTTGAACATATTCCCGTGAGAGCGACGTACAAGCCCTAATATGTTCATCAAGTTAAATTTTTGTTTTTGGATATGATGATTCCAATATAAAAGCATTATAGTGAACTTGTAATTCCGACGCAAAAGTTAACCTGTTGTTGAATTTGCAATTGTTACTTGTCTGCCAAGACGATGGCTAGAAAAAATGTCGGGAAATTTGCTTCATATTACAACACTGGAGGGAGAGTTGAGGGAGAACAGGACTTGCTGGGAGGATAGTGGGGGTGAGCAGGCAACCTGGGAGGATAGTGGGGGTGAGCAGGCAACCTTGGCCTTGACCACTGTGGCTCATCCTCTATCACCTCTCTCACTCTACATGCTCACTGTTCCAGGTGCTGGCACTGTATCCTCTATCACCTCTCTCACTCTACATGCTCACTGTTCCAGGTGCTGGCACTGTATCCTCTATCACCTCTCTCACTCTACATGCTCGTTGTTTCAGGTGCTGGCACTGTATCCTCTATCACCTCTCTCACTCTACATGCTCACTGTTCCAGGTGCTGGCACTGTATCCTCTATCACCTCTCTCACCCTACATGCTCACTGTTCCAGGTGCTGGCACTGTATTCTATATCACCTCTCTCACTCTACATGCTCACTGTTCCAGGTGCTGGCACTGTATTCTCTATCACCTCTCTCACCCTACATGCTCACTGTTCCAGGTGCTGGCACTGTATCCTCTATCACCTCTCTCACCCTACATGCTCACTGTTCCAGGTGCTGGCACTGTATTCTCTATCACCTCTCTCACTCTACATGCTCACTGTTCCAGGTGCTGGCACTGTATCCTCTATCACCTCTCTCACCCTACATGCTCACTGTTCCAGGTGCTGGCACTGTATCCTCTATCACCTCTCTCACCCTACATGCTCACTGTTCCAGGTGCTGGCACTGTCTGTTTGTTCAATATCTTTATTATGCAGCCGATACCCATCCTGTGAGCGGTAGTGAAAAGATAACAGACACACAATAGGTCCAGGGACTATACCTCAACATTTCAGAGGTACATAATGGGTCCAGGGACTGTATCTCAACATTACATAGATACATGATGGGTCCAGGGACTGTACCTCAACATTACAGAGGTACATAATGAGTCCAGGGACTGTACCTCAACATTACAGAGGTACATAATAGGTCCAAGGACTGTACCTCAACATTACAGAGGTACACAATGGGTCCAGGGACTCTACCTCAACATTATATAGGTACATAATGGGTCCAGGGACTGTACCTCAACATTACAGAGGTACATAATGGGTCCAGGGACTGTACCTCAACATTACAGAGGTACATAATGGGTCCAGGGACTGTACCTCAACATTACAGAGGTACATAATGGTCCAGGGACTGTACCTCAACATTACAGAGGTACATAATGGGTCCAGGGACTGTACCTCAACATTACAGAGGTACATAATGGGTCCAGGGACTGTACCTCAACATTACAGAGGTACATAATGGGTCCAGGGACTGTACCTCAACATTACAAAGGTACATAATGGGTCCAGGGACTGTACCTCAACATTACAGAGGTACATAATGGGTCCAGGGACTGTACCTTAACATTACAGAGGTACATAATAGGTCCAAGGACTGTACCTCAACATTACAGAAGTACACAATATGTCCAGGGACTAGGCCACAAAGGTGGAGACACTTTTTGACACCCTAATATTTATAGCTAAAATATATAGGATCAACAGCCAAAATGTGTGATAATTTTCACACTTAATCGAAAATGAGGATGATTTATGATTTTTCGGAGTATTTCTGGCTTATTACTAAAATTTAAATATTTTAACTAAAAATCCATTATTTTACAGTGAGAATGATGACTCACTAAATCATAGTGACACGATTTCAAACAAACCATACCAAGGGTGGGGATATTATTATTATTATAATGAAATAGAAGCGCTAAACCACAGGGGTTATACAGCGCTGCAGGTTTTGCAGGATGCAGGGAGAGTGGGTTGTAAGAGGGAGATGGACGATTAGTAGGGTATGGAGTGTAGCAGGACGGTGGATAGTGCAGGGATAGAGGGTAGCAAGAGATCGAGGTAGAAGGGACTGAGGGAGGTGCTAGAGGTATAATCTTCAGAGTTTGTGTAGTAAATCAATTGCTGTCAAAAAGTCAATAGAGAGTCAGGATTAAGGAGGGTCCATCTGCAAGAAGGAAGGTAAAGAAAGGGCCGCAGAGCGAAGAGAGCGTTGGAGGTAAATTCTACGTGCTCGTTGATAGAGTGGGCAGTCCAACAGAATATGTCGAACAGACACTGGAACCTGACAATGCTCACAGAGAGGGACAGGGAGCCTCTCCATGAGATACCCGTGAGTAAGACGAGTGTGGCCGATGCGAAGACGGGAGAGTGTAGTCTCCCAACCTCGACATTGGTGACAAGAAGAAGGCCAGAAACCTATACTCGGTTTACAGAATGAAGTTTGTTATTCAGCAGGTCAGACCAGCGTTGTTGCCAACGGGTGCGAAGGTGGGTAGCAATGACCGCAAAATAGTCCGTGAAAGGAACACCTCTATATGAAACTGGAAGGTCATGTACTGCTGACCGCGCAGCAGTGTCTGCCTGTTCATTGCTCTGTACGTCAACATGACCAGGGACCCAACAAAAGACAATATCTTTATGCTTGCTAAAGATACGGCGTAACAAAGGTGGATACGAAGAACTAGGGGTGAGGTGTATCAATTTTACGGATAGCCTGTAAAGCACTAAGGAGTCTGAAACAACCACATATGGTGACACAGGCATAGATACAATACGGATAAGTGCCACAAGAATGGCATACAATTCAGCCGTAAATATGCTAGCCGAGGTAATAGGTGCCCTCGACGACTGTCCGGAAACACTGCTGTGAATCCGACGCCGTCAGATGACTTTGAACCATCGGTGTACACTGCGATGGCATGGAATGAGAACGGAAATGGTCTAGAAAGAAAGAGCAGAAGCCGCTGTAGGTAGTTGGGCTATCGCACAAGGTAGAAAAATAGAACAGACACGGACAGCAGGAACTTCCCAAGGGGGCAGGGGGAAGGGAGATGTCACATGAACATATAGAGGTGGGAGCTGAAGGGAAGACAGGAGTGAATGTAGACGAAGAGAAAAGGGACGAAGTAAGCAGGGGCGACGAACAAATAAAGAGCGTCTACTAACATCTGTAACAATGCTATACATGGAAGGATTGCGAAGGTCATGAGAGCGAACAAAATAGCGAATGCAATGTGCATCATGACGATCGGATAAAGATGGAATGTTCGCTTCTACATAGAGGCTCTCAACCGGGGAAGAACGAAATGCACCAAGGCATAAGCATAATCCCTGGTGATGGATGGGATTAAGGATGGAAAGAGTAGCAGGGGAGGCCGCCGAATATATCTGGTCACCATAATCGAGTTTCGACAAAATTAGGGCTGAATGTAGGCGAAGGAGAGTTCTACGATCAGCCCCCCATGAAAGATGTGCGAGGGTTTTAAGAAGGTTCAGCCTGGTGTGACAAGTCGCCTTCAGAGAGGTAATGTGAGGTTTCCAGGACAATCGACGGTCAAACAGGAGGCCGAGAAACCTGACTGTATCACGTTCTGGGATACGTGAGCCGTATAGGTACAATGGATGATCAGAGACCACTGAACGTCTAGTAAACGTAATTTGGTGAGTTTTGCCACTAGAAAATTTAAACCCGTGAGTGGTGGCCCAATCAGAAACCCGGTTGATGGCATGCTGGAGGGAAACTGCAATGAGGTGACAGTCAGCACCTGCACAAGCTATAGCAAAGTCATCCACATAGAGCGATGACCAAATATTGGATGGGAGAACAGATGCCAGATTATTTATTGCAAGGAGAAAGAGTGTTGTGCTCAGAACACATCCCTGAGGGACACCTTCAGCTTGGACAAATTCTGGGGAGAGTTCATTACTAACCCGGACCCGGAAATGTCTGTCAGTTAAGAAAGCCTTAAGAAAGACTGGTAGGTTGCCTCGGAGGCCTAAGGAGTGGGCCTGGGACAAGATATTATATCTCCAAGTTGTATCATAAGCCTTCTCAAGGTCGAAAAAGATAGCGATAACTGAATGGTTATTCGCAAAGGCATTACGAATATACGTATCCAAGGAGGAGGAGCCACATGTCTATGGTGCATCCAACAAAATAAGCAGACTCTTGGATGTCACTACCGCCCGCCTCCGGCTGGGTTACAAGTATCTTTGGCAGGTTAAATCACCACCACCAGATGTAGACCAAACAAAATGTAAACTTTGCCAGTTGGATTATTGTCACACCCTGCGTCATTATGTACTGGAGTGCGATAAAATTAATGAATTCAGAGACAACTCACTCAGAAATGTTCAAGATATGTCAAAGTATTTTATCCACAGTGGTATATTACAGACCATTCTGGAAAAATACCCTGACTTTGCTCCCTGTAAATAAAGCATTGCCACGTGTGTGTGTGCGTGTTGATTGCCATTTTGTCCTGTGCACATGTCGATTGAAGGCTGGGCCTGTTGTTAGTTACCATTTTGTCCTAGGCACATGTCGATTTGACACTAGGCCTGTTGTATGTGTGTGAGTGTGTAAGGAAACACTTCGAAATGTTTCCGCCCCGTCGGGAATTGTGTGTGCGTGTGTGTGACTCACCTATTTGTGGTTGCAGGGGTCGATTCATAGCTCCTGGCCTCGCTATGTGTGTGTGTATGTGTATATGTAAGTGTGTATGTATATGTGTGTGTGACCCAACAATAAAATTTGCACCAAGAACTCATTACAGTTGTGACCGGGTGTAGACTAGTGAAGTGTTCATTGCGTTATAATTTGTTCATGATTGTAACCATGTATAAACGTAAGTAAGTAAATTTACTTACGTTTCATTACCTTTGTAACTTGTGAGTTCATTACCTTTGTAGCTTGTTAGTTCATTACCTTTGTAACTTGCTCAGCTATCAAAACTTTGGGGTCCAGTCCCTGGACCCATTATGTACCTCTGTAATCTTTTGACTACCGCCCACGGGATGGGTACGGGGTGCATAATAAAGATATCAAACGGAAATGTTGGTGAGGTAGTCTGTTGGACGGGTGTTCGAGCTTTGGATTTTACTCGCTAGATTCTTTCCTATGGTGGAGAAGAAAACATTAAGTCTGTTTGCTGTCTCAGTTGGTGAGAGTAGGGGTTCATCTGTTTTTTATAATTTGATGGTATTGTTCTTGGATATCTTTTTATTTCCTAGAATTGCAGATAGGGTGTTCCAGGTCTTTTTCATATCACCTTTTATGTTATGTAGTCTGTTCTCATAATACAACTTTTTTGACCTTCTTATCAGGCTGGTAAGGATTGATGAGTAGCGTTTGGATTGTTCTCTGGTTATTAGACCCCTTCTGTATTGGTTTTCATATTGGTGCCTCTTGTTAATGGATTGAAGGATGCTGGGTGTTAGTCAGTGATTGTTGAGTCTCTTAGCTGTGATCTGTTTAGTTTTTTTAGGGCAATGTTTGTTATAGAGGTGGTGGCTTTTTTTAAGGAAATTATTGATGCATTCATTAGTATCTGAATATGTTTCTAACTCATTATTCCAGTCGATGTCAATCATAGCATAGCTGTTATAAAGTTATTAACAGCTGACTCGTTATGTAGTATGGCAAACATGATATGTATGCAAGGGAGGGGGTACATATCTCTGGGGCAGGGGTGGAAGCACTTGCCAAGTCGATCGAGAGGGCCATTGCTGACATGCCTAGAATTTTAAACTGATAGAAGATAGAGGTATGGGTGTGTGTGTGGGAAACAGTCAGTTTGCAACACAAGGGCTGAAAACAGTAAATGTATAAAATAAATTCATCATAAAGTTACAAATAAAGACAATGGATCAGGTCAGAAACAAAAGGAGACAACAGAGGGAAACAAGATACTAGCTCCCTTAAGGTTTACTTTACTAATAGCAGGAGTGTAAGAAATAATATAGATGAGCTAAGATTAATTGCAAGTGCAGGAAACATAAATATTATTGCTATAACAGAGACCTGGCTTAATCTGAAAGATAGAGAGTTGCCTTCTGAATGTCACATACAAGGCTATAAATTACTCCACACTGATAGGGTCAACAGGAAGGGTGGTGGAGTAGCGAAATATATCAGAGACAATTTAAATTGTTGTGTTAGACAAGATATAAAATTAGAAGCGTCAGCCACTGAATCTGTTTGGTTACAGCTTCTTGAGGGCCGTGTAAAACTTATCTTGGGTGTGATTTACAGGCCCCCAAATCTTGATAGGGAGTGCAGTAAACTTCTATGTGATGAAATTCGTAAGGCATCTACATATGAAAATGTTGTGCTAATGGGAGATTTCAACTTTAGACAAATTGACTGGAGCAATTTTACAGGAAATTTAGAGTCAAGTGACTTTCTTGATACGATTCAGGATTGTTTTTTGAAACAGTTGGTGACAAAACGAACTAGAGGAAATAACCTGCTAGACTTGGTTCTTGCCAGCAGGGAATCGCTAATTAATAATCTTGAGATTAATGATGAGCTTGGGGAAAGTGATCACAAATCACTCAGTTTTAATATATCATGGAATTACCCTAATCACAGTCAGTGGCCTCCACTCCATTACAACAGATATTAGAGCCAGGAAAAAAAGACCCCCCCCCATACCACCAATCCAACTACATTCATCTTTGCTAATATACAGGGTCTAAAGCCAGCAACCAACAACAAGGTACCTTACATTCGTGGACTGCTTACAGAGTCAAATGCTATGTTTGCGGCTTTCACAGAGACCCACATAAGAGATCACTTGAACAATGAAATATGGATCCCGGGCTACAACCTATACAGATGTGACAGAGTGAACAGGCAAAAAGGGGAGGTTGGCCTGTATATCACAGAGTCACTTATATGTTCAGAACTACTAAATGCCTCAAATGATGTAGTTGAAGTATTAGCAATAAAGGTCGAGAATCAAAACCTGGTCATCGTGGTTGTCTACAAGCCCCCGGATGCAACGTCCCAACAATTCCAGGAACAGCTTCTGAAAATTGACCACTGTCTGGAAAATCTTCCAGCTCCTGCCCCCAACATC
>WNWK01047845.1:0-13771 GCA_009830355.1 Cherax destructor
TTGTAATATATATATGTAATCCATTATATCTAGATCCATTAAATTTCTCTTATGTACCATTAACTCAAGAAGTGCGAGAGTAAGATTAATCTTGATCAGTTCCAAGTTATAATGTGTTTGCTATTGTATAGATTCACCCAGTACCACCTGTCTGTTCAGCCTATAGAGTTGTATAGTATGCCGAGACGTCATACGATAACATGGCCGAGCTGTCGTGTCAGTATCATATATACACTTGTGTAGTGTATCAGCGTTCATCCCACTTATACAGCTGGTCCCTTTGCGTGTGACGTCACGATACCCGCTGACGTCAGAGGCTCAGCGCATGTGCATAGCCTCAGATAGGCGTACCCCCTCAGAAGCAACAGACCTACGGCTGGACAGACGTGGCTGGACTCTCTCCTTCATAGACCGTAAATATACCGTAACCATCCTACAAGGAGTGTCTATGTCTACCTAAATATCTCTCTCAAGACCCACACGACACTGCATTAAATCAACAACATAGACATAGCTGGAAATTGCAATGGAAGTCTTTACGAACGTAAACAATGAACGAGTCTAGCACCACTCAGTGTATTCTCCCTCCCCCACACACATTCCGGATGTGTCCTCCAACATTAGTGTGAGGGAGGGAGTAGCCCCTCACCTCTCACACTCGGGGTGGTGTGAGGGTTGTTGGTGGTGGGGTATGGAGGAGTCCCCCACAAAACAAGTCGCCACTGTCGATATCTAATTTGGAGTCCCTTGGAATACTAATTGTCAGATTAATACCAGACTCACCTACATGAGAGAGAGAGAGAGAGAAAGAGAGAGAGAGAGAGAGAGAGAGAGAGAGAGAGAGAATGCAAGGGATGAGGAGCGTTATCCCACGCACACTATCAAACCAGGAGACTCTGAGTCTTCTGATGTTGTGGCGTATGTGAAAAAAAAAATATAGTTGAATCAGTGTTTATCTTATCTTTGAGTCATTAGAATAAGAGTTCAAAACAAAGTATACCTGGAGTATACCTGGAGAGGGTTTTGAAGGTCAACGCCCCAGCGGCCAGGTCTGTATAAAACCTTTAGTTCACTGTATTCTAGCAGTAGTTAAAATGCAAATGGAAGGTTTTAATTAAAATATTTCCACCCAGAGATTTTTTTTTTGACTAGCATTACAATCAAATACTTTATCACACTTACAAAGAGAAAGGAATGACAACTCCACTTGAATTGTCTTTTATTCCCAACTTATCAGTAACACGGTTAGTGGTTGTAGTCAGTCCACACGAAGTGACAGGTTTCTGGCCCACGAACGTGGGTCAGAGGCTGCAGCTCTAGTAAGTCAGAGGCTGTAACTTGAACCATAGGTTGGTTTCAGAGATTCAGCTTGCATATGTAACCATAGGATAAAGCTATTGTGAAAACTTATGAAGTGCTCGACTAGGTAATCACCGCTGATGCAACTGATGTAAAATGAACAATTCTAACCTCACAAGTCTCTGTTGGTTTAGGTTAGGTATGTCAGGAAACAGGAAGAGTGTTGCCTGACGCTGGTCTTAGTCATATGATTACTCGCCACTGGAGCTATTGATCATCTGACCGAGGCCTTCCGCTGGCTTACCGTCCCACCCCTCTAAAAAAATCTGGTTATAATTACAATCATTACATTATAAGTTGTTGTTGGTTTACTCTGCTTGTGTTAATGTGAGGAAGCACCAGCCGGGTCCTAGTTCCCGGCTGAGTTGACAGTTACTCTTAACTTATTTCGTTTCCTAATATAACGACTTAATATTAATGTTCTAGTCGACTATAATAATCCTAATATTATTCAATGGTCATCCAAGCCTCTATAAATTATTCCTAAAGCCTAAATCTCTCAAAATGCTATGTTGAGTTGAAGGTTTCGTCAAGAAAGGTAGTGACAGTTTCAAGGATTCGTTAAACCCGTAAGGGACACTACACGGTTCCAGGCGGCCAGCGTACTTACTAGCTGTCGGTGGGGATTTAGGATCTCCACAAATTTCTACATCTATGTTTATTTACATGTGAGTCTGGTAATAAAGCAGCAACCTTCCAGCTAGATCTTCGATTCTGAGACGGAATTTAGCATATCAAATAATATATCCCGTAATTTAATACCGTGGTTGTTGACCTAATGTGACTTGAGATAATCTGTGTATAGAAGCATTAAGTTCCGTACAAGGTTCCGTACAATGACACTGAGACAGCCAAACTTATCGAGTTGACGAAGAATAAAAATAATGAATAAAATGATAGTGTCATATATATCTTTCAATTGTTATGGTTGTATATCACTTGTACAACATTTGGGAATCTTCATTACACTGCCGTAATGTGTCTCATTCATAAACCTGTCGGTTTTCTAAAGCAGATGTCAGACACAGCAACATACTGGGATCTTGATACAGGGAATTCTTCAGCTCTTACCTAACCTACAGGTTTGACCTACTTACTCAAGCGGGTTTTTCCACTGGTGACTCTGCCTCCTGCTGCTTCAACTCACATGTATATAAGCCAATTCACGCATATGCTGTACTTTTCTCAAGACTGATGGACTGAAAACATCGACTCCAGGCTGAGGAACTGATTACCTCAAACTACTCCTCAACTTCCATCATTCTTCTCTGCATTGGACTGACGAAGCCACTGGGTGACGAAACGTTTCCGTAATAAGAGCCAGTAGGCTGTGGTTGCAGGGGTCGAGTCTAAGCTTATCGCCCTGATGGTCAACTTGCAGCTTGCCAGATTCGTTTCCTCCTATCCTCGTGCACCTTATTATACCTGCTTTTAAATCTATGGAGACAACTGTGTGTGTGTGTGTGTGTGTGTGTGTGTGTGGTGCCGCTTTGCTGATTTAAGCTTAAAAAGCAAAGGTCATTTTGCCGAATAAACAGAATGATATTTGTGCAATAAATCAACGTAACTCATTCTGAACATAACGAAAACAAATATATCTTTGGTTTACATATATTTAAGCATATCTAAAATATGACTGATAGGATAAGGCTGAAATAAATAGTGTCCATGAAAACAAGGTTAAGTGAAGCCACTAAGCTAATTTTAGTTCAAAACTGATTTAACTGATAAATTATATCAATAGATGGAAAAGGAGAAAATTTTAGAAAAGAAATCTGTTATTAGGGCAGTTCGGCCTAACTGGACAGTTCGGCTTATTAGTTCTAATGGTAACGAACAGAAAGGCACAATACCCAGACTGGAACAATGCACAAATAACTAAAACTACTCACCCTATTTTCTGCTACCAGCATTACCACTACTACTACTACTACCACTACCAGCAATACCTCTACAACTACTACTACCACTATCAGCAATACCTCTACAACTACTACTACTACTTCCACTACCACCATTACCTCTACCACTACTTCTCCATTTCATCTCTTTCTGCCGTCACTGTCCCCTCGCCTATATACTATATATATATATATATATATATATATATATATATATATATATATATATATATATATATATATATATATATATATATATATATTTTTTTTTTTTTTTTTTTCATGCGGCCAGACGTCATATACTAGAGCAGAATTCAGATGAAGCAGCTGGAGATGACATCACATGTGAGCGTGGCCCACTAGTGATAGGCCATGCTAATCAGCTGTTTAGCAGAGGGGTTGCAGAATATTTTCCTGTATCAAGATACGATGGTGTTGCTGTGTCAGACAAGTGTTGGTGGTATAATATCGACAGTTTGAACACAAGAGACACCTTTCACAATTTTATTGCTCAGCATAGGCCAATGTCACAAAGCTTCTCACTTTCGTTCCTCCATTAGTGGGCTCTGTCTCCTATGACGCCATCTTCATTCCACACCTCACTTCCGGTTCTAGTGTAAAAGTTGTAATTCTCATGCATCATATATATATATATATATATATATATATATATATATATATATATATATATATATATATATATATATATAATATATATATATATATATATATATATATATATATATATATATATATACATATATACACATATACATATATAAATGCTTTATTAATAGACAGAATACATTTATAAAACACACAAACATGAACATGAATACAATGGTACAATATGTCAAAGATTATGAATCTCCACCAGCTCCTCCGAAGCCGGACGCGAGCCGAGTATGCAGCATGCGTTTCCCCTCTGGATGGCCACGCTGAGACGCTGGAACATGAACGTGGCTGCCCTTGGGTCCCTGGTGGTGTCGATGAGTCTGGAACCCAGCTCTTTAAGGAAACGTGTTGCATTTTTTCCCCACGCTCCCAAGGTCTCTGATCCCACTGGGACAAATTTATACTGTTGGCTTATGTCCCTGTACTTGCCGATCTTGTACTCCTCTCTGTGGTCAGCAGCTCCTCCCTGTCGCCCAACACTGTGATGGATGTAGGTGTCAGCCAGTGTCGACACGCAGGTATAATCCCATGCTAAGAGCTTGCCATTCTTCCAACTGCAGACAGGCGATCTTAACTATGCAGGACAAGCCACGGGGGTGGAAATCTTTAGTTCAAGTACTTTCACACTTCTCAGTGCGTCATCAGGAGCTATGCAAGGCTGCAACTGAAGGAGTGAGGGGAAGTTTTCTCAGAATAGCGCAGTGTGAGAGAGCCTGCGGCAGGGAGCTTCAGGGAAAACCTTCAGTTTTTCCAGAAGCAAGTTTATTCTATTCTATATGTATGTACGTATATATATATATATATATATATATATATATATATATATATATATATATATATATATATATATATATATATATATATATATATATATATATGCAAAAAGATCACAGTAAACAGGTGATATCAAAATATGCAAGAAAACACTATGAAAATAGAAGAATTCCAAGTTTCGTGACTACTCACATTATCATTATAATGTGAGTAGTCACGAAAGCGTTGGAATTCTTCTATTTTTCATAGTGGTTTTCTTGCATATATATATATATATATATATATATATATATATATATATATATATATATATATATATATATATTGTCTTGAAATAAAGTTTGTATAAAAATGATGGGTGGTAGAAGAAGTGGAATATTCAAATGGTTTCAGAAAGAAATCTAAATATTCTTCCTTGAAGCCTTTTATCCACTTCTCCGAGGCCATGGGACCCACAATTTACACCAGAGGTGGACCCTCATCATATATATATATATATATATATATTTATATATATATATATATATATATATATATATATATATATATATATATATATATATATATATATAATATATATATATATATAAATATATATATAAATATATATATATATATATATATAATTTTTATTAACACATCGGCCGTTTCCACGAACGAATTTGTTCCCATAAGGAATAATGTAAATTAGATTAGTCCTTTTAGACCCCCAAAAGTACACTTACAAAAGCCCTTACAAAAATACACTTACATAATTGTTCGAGTTTGGAGCAGTACGAACTCCGGGGGTCCACTGTATATTTCGCCTGCTCTTGCGAATTTCTAGCATTGTAAAAATCTCTAGTTGTGTCGATGCATGCAGGGGATGAGATGAAAAGCTGTAAGCCACCTTCCTGAAAGCTGGCTGCCTTGGATCAACATCTAGCGTGAGCTGGACGCCAAGGTATTGGACCAGTGTGGTACGGTCGGCAAAGCCCTGCGTACCTTTTCATGAGGTTCGTAGGTTCGAGTCTCCGTCGGCCAGAGATCAGTGTTTGTGAATATTTCACCTGTTCTTGCGAATTCCTAGCACACACACACACACACACACACACACACATATATATATATATATATATATATATATATATATATATAGAATTCTTCCTCCGTAAGCCATGCGTGTCGTAAGAGGCGACTAAAATGCCGGGAGCAAGGGGCTAGTAACCCCTTCTCCTGTATATATTACTAAATGTAAAAGGAGAAACTTTCGTTTTTCCTTTTGGGCCACCCTGCCTTGGTGGGAAATGGCCGACGTGTTGAAAGAAAGAAATATATATATAATTAGAACATAGAAGAAAAGAAGACTGCTTCTTCTTAGATTTAAAGAAAACATATGTTAATATTACACAGAAGGGTGATATTCAACCTGGAGATCAGAGAGGAGTAACAGGGAAGATTATTCAGTACAGTTCTAAAGTAGACAAGGTAAAAAGATACTCAGTGCAGTTAAGTGTTTATTGGGACAAAAATTAACCAACGAGTGACTTTTATAAAGTACATAGAACAGTGAGAAAAATTACATCTTAAGTAAGGCATGCGGAAGAGGTGACCAGGTGCGGCTTAAAAAAAAAAAAAAAAAACTGGATTAAAATTTGTCCAAAATATGACGAAGAATTAAGAAGCATAATTCAGTTATTTACTGTACCGTTCCAAAATTAAAGTAGCAAAATGGCAACAACACACTCCATTAACAATACTCGCCTCCTAAGTAGGATACAAGAGCGATGAAATTATCACAACACTCAATAAAAGCTTTCTAAAGTTATTGCAGAGAAACCAATTTTGGGAATGGTCTATATAAAATTTAACAGAGAGCACCTACGCTTTTTAAATACTCCACGAGCCTACATCTAGTAATAGTTCACCAAAGTTGAGAATTTGAAGCCGATCGTTTAAGGCGTTCTGTAGTTATAAACAAAAGCCATACAGGAAGTGTATGAGAAGAACACTGTAGCTCACGATGTGTTTAAGGATTCACGAAACTCGTGAAATTTTAAATTATTATAAAAATGCGAGTTTTCAATATTTTTCAAATTTATTTTTGCACTCTATTCCATTTAAAAATAACACTACACTAAAACAAAATATTTGATTTTGTGATTTTTTAAGAGTCCAGGTTAAAAAAATCTGTAAATTCGGCAAATTGTCAAGCACAATGCCCATATTCATTATAAAAATGTTTCCAATTAAGATACACCAGCTCTTAGTGTTGGAATCAACTAGGAGGATTCTCTATGAACCCAAGTTATTGAATGAAATTGAGATTTTAAAATTTTCTTTTAATAAACCTCACTAACACCGAAAGTTTGAAGTCTATCAGAAACGACATTCTCCAGTAACTGAATCCAGTGACTCCAAGTTACTTGTTTTTGTAAATTTAATTAAATTTTCAAATTTGCACCTTCACACTGGAAGCGAAATATTAATTAGTTATTGAATAAAAGTCAATATTACTGATCATTTAATATAATAGGCAAAGTGGGACATATGCATACCACTAGCAAATACTGAAGTCGACCAGAAGATACATTATTCAATTATCACGAAGGATTTCAAAAACTCCAAGTAATTTTTTAACCAGTTTAGTATATTAACAAATTTGTCCTCCCACAAAACTAAACGGGGTACCATCCTAGTCATAAGATATATCATGCATTAAAATATTCAGAAGAGGTAAACTGAAATATATTTAACGTGATTTAATAGGAATATAAATTTCACGCTGCGCATACAAATGAAATCTGTACATCTACGCACATGAATTTTACTCTTTGCCATTATCAAATCAGGATGTACGTTTTTTGAACATCTGAGGCCAAGAAGCGAGGACTTTCTGAAGTTACAGGATCCATTCCGGGAATCGTGGAATGGGTTCAATTGCTCAAAAAAAAAAAAAAAAAAACTTCCAGTAATTACCGTAAACAGCGTTAAAAATTGGAAGCCGATCAGATGAAGCGTTCTCGTGATGTGAGCGAAAGAAAAACAAAGCTGGAGAAAAAAAAAATCCGGCAAACTACTTAAAGGTTTCCCTTCGGGGATACCTAAAAATATGACAAGTTAAACACTGCAGTAGAGATACCTGTAGCTACAAATAGGTTATCACACTCCTCGACCCCTTTACTGCCCTCCGCCTCACATGTAATCGCTCCACAAATTGGTATGTAAAGCCATTAGCTAAGGTTGCGCTTGTCAGCTGTTGGAAGAAGAATGAGCGGGGCGAGGCAGTGCTTCTTAACCCTCGCTCTGCTGGGCCAGGAGGACCTGCCAACTACAAGGCTGTGGTTATTTCTATTACACTTAATCTGTGCTACACCAACAATTCTTTTAAATTTTGTTGAAACTCTTTTTTATTTTGTTGTTGTGGAAAAAATAGTTCCTTCCAGATACAGCGGGAAGTAAAGTATGTTGAGTCACCAGGTCAAGTCTCCCTGGAATACTTCTAACTTACTTATAACTAACTTTTATATATATATATATATATATATATATATATATATATATATATATATATATATATATATATATATATATATATATATATATATTATATATATATATATATATGTATATATATATATATATATATATATATATTATATATATATATATATGTATATATATATATATATATATATATATATATTTATATATATATATATATATATATATATATATATATATATATATATATATATATATATATATATATACGTTTTAGGTTTAAGCTAGTGGTTCAGAGTGAGGCATCCAGCTCACTCAAATGTTTTGTTTTCACTTCTTTCGGTGTTTTATGTATGCAGTACCCGTTGGTGTACCTTGTCTTTTTCACTCTCTTGTGTTACCCCTGTGTCTACTGAGAACACCTCTTTAAATCATTTATGTAGGTCTTCACGAACCTCTTCGTCGTTTCTCGTAGCTCTCCTCCTATCTTCTTAGGTCATATTATCTGGTCTTTCATTGTCGTCTTTCTTCTGATGTTACTGTGAATAATCTTCATTTCAGATTTGGCCTTTGTTGCTACGTCATTTTCAGGTCGTCGCTCAGATTATCTTCTGATTCTTGAATTTCCTTTTATGGCTCTTCTCACTTTTCGTCTGTATATCTGATGTTTTCCACCTTATTACGCAGTGTATTGGTGAATATTGTTTAAAAAAACCGCTCCATATGTAATGTCAGTTTCCGGGATTTGTTCCGAAACCGGACGCGTATTAGTCGTGAAGAATAGCCAGGACAGGACAGGACAGGACAGGACAGGACAGGACAGGACAGGCCAGGACAGGACAGGACAGGACAGGACAGGACAGGACAGGACAGGTGAGATGTGTGTGAGGCAGTACGAGAAGAGCGGCGGCTGGGAGAAGTCGTTATGGTTTGGCATTGTTGTAAGTAGGTGGTTTCTTTTTCTATTTTAAATAATATAAATGCCCTAAGGTCGTTTACCCTCAGGACCCACGACTTTTATTTACGTTACACAGTCAAAAGCGTAACACAACCAGCTATCGCATCAACTCTTTCACTTATTTTCCTCCCAATTTCCTTTCCCACTGCATGAATTCAGGAATTATCTCTTCATTTTAAAGTTCGCTTTTCTGAAGTCTAGTCCTTCGTGAAGTGCTTGCTGCCAGTGCGTTCTCATATTCCATTTCAAATATACTTGCTGTGAATACTGGTTGTGTGTGTGTGTGTGTTAGTGTGTACTCGCCTATTTGTGGTTGCAGGGGTCGAGCCGCAGCTGTTAGTGTGTGGGTGTTAGTGTGTGCGCGTGCGCAAGCAAGCAACAAATACTGACATGATAATTTCTAAAGTCAAGTTTGACTACGGCCTTGTCTTCTGATAGGTCCCTGATGTAGGCCCTTGCCGCATGAGCTGCGGCTTCACTGCCTTGAGAGACCCCAAAGCCCAGTTGGTGTGGCTGGAGTAAACTGGCAGCTTCTAGGCGAATGTTTCTTACTGCTGCTTTGGCAACTAGACGGCGAAGGGTGTTACCAACAGAAATGGGTCTGATTCCCCCATCCTTCTTCTTCAAAGCGCATAATGAGGCTCCAAAAAGAAAGGTTTAATTTCTTCTGGGATTCGGCCAGGCAGGCAGTTGTTGACAAAAGTTGTTAATTCGGTGAGGAGAATTGATGCAGATGCCTGAGTACTGGATTTACCATCTCTTTGAGGTGTTGTATCGAATTCCAGTGTAACCTCCTGCAGATCCTGCTGGAAATGACACTATCGCCTTATACACTTCTGATTCTGGCAAAATTAATTGTTCAGTGATGGGGTCTCCTTCAGGGTTGTTGTTGATGGCTATGGTGTCCCTTGTCGGATGCTTGTCTCTTAGTGCTTGAACTGTGGTCTCATCTTTGGGAGCTAAAGTGTCGTCACTTGTAATTATTCTGATTGCTCCCACTGTGTTGCCTTCTTCGATTTTTTTTGCTAACCTTGCGAAATTTTCTATATATATATATATATATATATATATATATATATATATATATATATATATATAATATATATATATATATATATATATATATATATATATATATATATATATATATATATATATATATATATATATATATATATATATATATTTATTTATATCAACAATGTATCTCTTAAATCTTTTGTACCATATTATGTAATAAAATATACCTATTGGTAAAAAAAAAAAAAAAAGATGGTAGGAGAAGTGGAATATTCAAATGGCTTCAGGAAGAAATCCAAATATTCTTCCTTGACGCCTTTTATCCACTTCTCCGAGGCTATGGGTCCCATAATGTACACCTCGAGGTGGACTCCATCTTATATATATATATATATATATATATATATATATATATATATATATATATATATATATATATATATATATATATATTATATATCGAATCGAATCGATATGGCCGAAGAATCGACGAGATGGGGGAAGCAAGAAGGAAGGGGAAGGATGGAAATGCTGGAAAAGGATGGGATGTTGGAGGAGAGGAGGATGTGAAGATCAGTGGCCCAACCACTGTGGAGCAAGTGGTACTGACGTACTGCAGGTCTTGATGGCGAGTAATCAGGAACAGCAGGGTGGCACCTTGAAAGGTGCGGTGATGGCAGAGGCAGGCAGACAGGCAGGGAAGGTCAGCAGTCAAGTGTTGAGTCTTCAATTAATCCTTTTTCCGTTTTCAAATGAGTTGTACTGCTTACGGTGAGGTGATCCACCTGAAATTGATCGTCGCTTTTATGGTTGGCGAGGGCGATGAGTACTACATGGAAGGGAAAGAGAACGTCAGTACAGACGAACTTGGCAGTCCCATCTTTAAGTCGCTGGTGAAGTTCAGAAGCAAACATTTGGTCATTAAACTGACGAGTTGTGTAGAACCGAAGACTAGAGAGTGGAGATTTGTACGTGACAGCAGAGGCGGTGGAAGGCAAGGTCGGTGATTGGTCCGTGGCAGTAGTAGTTGAATGCTTCTCATTGGTGGGAGTTGGCTGTATCTATATATATATATATATATATATATATATATATATATATATGTGTGTGTGTGTGTGTGTCGTGCCGATTAGGTAAAACTTGCGATTTTGGCTTAAATAGCAACGCTCACCTTGCCATATAAGACAAGCGAAAATTTGTGTATGCAATAATTTCGCAAAAATCGTTCTGAACCTAAAGAAAACCTATATTTCATTGTGTTTGTTTATTATTAAATTAATGTTAACGTATCTAAAATATATTTAGTTGGGTTAGGCTAAATTAAATTGCGCTTGTTGTAATAAGGTTAGGTAGGTTTTCAAAGTTTCTCTTGGTACAAAATTATAAATTCTTACATTAACATAAATGAAAAATATATCTTTAAACGTATAAGAGAAAATTTTAGAAAGGACTTAATTTATGATGAGTTCTTGTTAATTGACAGTTTTATTTAATCGGCACGACATATATATATATATATATATATATATATATATATATATATATATATATATATATATATATATATATATATATATATATATATATATTTATATATATATATATATACTATATATATATATATATATATATATATATATATATATATATATATATATATATATATATATATATATATATATATATATATATATATATGTCGTGCCGATTAGGTAAAACTTGCTATTTTGGCTTAAATAGCAACGCTCATCTTGCCATATAAGACAAGTGAAAATTTGTGTATGCAATAATTTCGCCAAAATCATTCAGAACATAACGAAAAAATATATTTCATTGTGTTTGTTTATTATTAAATTAATGTTAACGTATCTAAAATATATTTAGTTGGGTTAGGCTTAATTAAATTGCGCTTGTTGTAATAAGGTTAGGTAGGTTTTCAAAGTTTCTTTTGGTACAAAATTATAAATTCTTACATTAACATACATGAAAAAAATATATCTTTAAACGTATAAGAGAAAATTTTAGAAAGGACTTAATTTTAGATGAGTTCTTGCTAATTGACCAGTTTTACCTAATCGGCACGACATATATATATATATATATATATATATATATATATATATATATATATATAAATGATTCATAACTGGGGTATACGTGGGCAGAGATATTTACAGTGTTATGAGTACAGGTGCTGGGGAACTTTAATACATATAGAATTATAAAATATGAGGAAAATCCTTTATTGTACATGGAACTTTTCTATTTCCTTGAGCATTCATGCAGAATATATGCATACATAATTTATACATGATTGCAGCAGTTGTCTCTCCCATTATTTTTCCAAGTTTCTCTACTAACTTCTTTTCACCCATAAAATATTCATACCAATTAGTCTCCTTTTCTACCTTGGGTCTGCTGGGTCACCAGTGTTCCCTCACTTTACAAGACGCTATTGTCTCAGTCTTCACTTTCTTGGTGATTGCTGACAGTTGCTAATCGTCAGGAGTGCTCTTGTGATGTACTATACTTTTCCTATGAACTTTCTCCCTTATTCTAATATATTTCTTATAGAGTAGCACATCTTTCTTCATATAATGTAAAGCTACATCATTTTTGTGGTCTGTTACCGTGAATATCATCAATTAAAAAAACTGTGTTAATGTGTACTTACTGTTGTAGCACCGCTGCTTTGGTCATCAATTGTGGGAATATTTAGGTCACTTGTCAAGTGAACAATGTAGCGTGAAGATTAGATTTTTCCGCCGACGCAGCAAATTCCTTGAAAACCTGATATCCATTGTGTGGATGGAAGTGCATGATCACACGAGAGCAGTATAGTAGCCTAGGAACTAGCACCCTGAAAGAGAAGACAGGAGTTCATTTGCATTTACACCTACAACTTTCTTATTTGTTTTAAGCAAATTTATATTATCTACTTAATATGTTGTACATGAATGGTACACAATAACCGACAAGATGAAAATTAGATACATATGTAACATCTGGGTATCTTTATTGTAGACGTTTCGCCCTCCAGTGGCTTTATTAATATAGATTCTAGAACACAATTTGAAGAGAGTCTTCCAATTATATCCTAGAATTTGCATTGATAAAGCCACTGGAGGGCGAAACGTCTACAACAAAGATTCCCAGATGTTACATATGTGTCAAATTTTCATCTACTTAATATACTGTGTCGGGAATCTTATATATTCATTAATAAGATGCAGTGAAATATAACATTGTTAGAACCACTTCAACTACCAAATAACACTGACATACAGACTGAGAGGCACTCACACAGGCTGACTGAGAGGCACTCACACAGGCTTACTGAGAGGCACTCACACAGGCTGACTGAGAGGCACTCACACAGGCAGAGTGAGAGGCACTCACACAGACAGACTGAGAGGCACTCACACAGACTGAAAGGCACTCATACAGGCTGACTGAGAGGCACTCACACAGGCAGAGTGAGAGGCACTCACACAGGCAGACTGAGAGGCACTCACACAGGCAGAGTGAGAGGCACTCACACAGGCAGACTGAGAGGCACTCACACAGGCTGACTGAGAGGCACTCACACAGGCTGACTGAG
>WNWK01047846.1:0-13771 GCA_009830355.1 Cherax destructor
ATGTGAATGACATGACGGACGGGATAGACTCAGAAGTGTCTCTGTTCGCAGATGATGTGAAATTAATGAGGAGAATCGCATCGGATGAAGACCAAGCAGGACTTTAAGAGAGACCTGGACAAGCTTGACATCTAGTCTAGCAACTGGCTTCTCGAATTAACCCCACCAAATGCAAAGTCATGAAGATCGGAGAAGCGCAAAGAAGACCGCAGACAGAGTACAGGCTAGGTGGACAAAGGCTACAAACCTCAACAAAGGAGAAAGACCTTGGGGTGAGTATAACGCCAAGCACGTCTCAGGGAACACACATCAAGCAGATAACTGCGGCAGCATATGGGCGACTGGCAAACCTAAGATTAGCGTTCCGTTACCTTAACAAGGAATCGTTCAAGACACTGTACACCGTGTACATCAGGCCCATACTAGAGAATGCAGCACCAGTCTGGAACCCACACCTGGTCAAGCACGTCAAGAAATTAGAGAAAGTGCAAAGGTTTGCGACAAGACTAGTTCCACAACTCGGGGGTCTGTCCTATGAAGAAAGGTTGAGGGACATAGGACTAAAAACACTGGAGGAAAGAAGGGTCAGAGGAGACATGATAACGACATACAAAATACTGCTGGGAATCGACAAGGTAGACAGTGACAGGATGTTCCAGAGAGGGAACACAGAAACAAGGGGACACAACTGGAAGCTGAAGACTCGGATGAGTCAAATGGATGTTGGGAAGCATTTCTTCAGCCACAGAGTAGTCAGGAAGTGGAATAGTCTAGAGAAAGATATAGTGGAGGCAGGAACCATACATAGTTTTAAGACGAGGTATGATAAAGCTCATGGAGCAGGGAGAGCAGAGACCCAGTAGCGGACAGCGAAGAGGCGGGGCCAGGAGCTGAGTCTCGACCCCTGCAACCACAATTAGGTGAGTACACACACCAGACAGACACACACACACACAGCATTCCGATACCTTAGTTAGGAATCATTCACGACACTGTACACCGTGTACATCAGGCCCATACTAGAGTATGCAGCACCAGTTTGGAACCCACACCTGGTCAAGCATGTCAAGAAATTAGAGAAAGTGCAAAGGTTTGCAACAAGGTTAGTTCCAGAGCTAAGGGGAATATCCTACGAAGAAAGGTTAAGGTAAATCGGCATGACAACACTGGAGGACAGGAGGGTTAGGGGAGACATGATAACGACATACAAAATACTGCAGGGAATAGATAAGGTGGATGGAAACAGGATGTTCCAGAGAGGGGACATAAAAACAAGGGGTCACAATTGGAAGTTGAAGACTCGGATGAGTCAGAGGGATGTTAGGAAGTATTTCTCCGGCCATAGAGTAGTCAGGAAGTGGAATAGTCTAGCAAGTGATGTAGTGGAGGCAGGAACCATACATAGCTTTAAGACGAGGTATAATAAAGTTCATGGAGCAGGGAGAGAGGACCCAGTAGCGATCAGTGAAGAGGCGGGGCCAAGAGCTGAGTCATGACCCCTGCAACCACAATTAGGTGAGCATACACAGACCAAACACACCCACAGACCACACACACCCACAGACCACACACACCCACAGACCACACACACCCACAGACCACACACACCCACAGACCACACACACCCACAGACCACACACACCCACAGACCACACCCACCCACAGACCACACCCACCCACAGACCACACACACCCACAGACCACACCCACCCACAGACCACACCCACCCACAGACCACACCCACCCACAGACCACACCCACCCACAGACCACACACACCCACACACACCCACACACAGACCACACCCACACACCACACCCACACACAGGTAATTAAAAGAGGACAGAGATGCGGAGTATGTAAACAAGCAGACGAACGCCTCTGGGTCATACACGTTCATTTCCATGTTTATTAAGCCTATACCATAATACAAACACCTTACATTGTGTACATGTTGGTACAGTAGAATAAATAAAGAGCAACATTCCCATTCTCATGTAACACACCACTTTTAGAAGGAATGACACTTGAAATAAAACGTATAACTAGAAGAAACTCAATAAATTTTTCTAGTATTGTTATTATACTAGTATAGCATCAACATACTGTAACTTGAAATAAAATATACAACTAGATTAAACTCAACCAATTTCTCTTGTATTGTCTTTTAATAGTATGTATAATCATATTATAATTTAAAATAATACAGAACTAGAATAAACTCAATCAATTTCTTTAGCATTAAGTACTTATTGAATAAGTCTTTAGAATAAACTGCCCCTAATGCCATGGCATGCCAGTGGCTCTCCTTGCATTACAGTTTTATAATTGTAACTACCAATAACAGTGTACACTTGTAACATGCATCGAAATAAAAATATTATATTATTATTATATTATTATTATTATTATTATTATTATTATTATTATTATAGTGAAGGCATAGAAAAGGAATAGTTTTCTACAGTTACCCCCAATACTATTGGGCTAGAGAAAACGTTATTGTTGCTGCCACTCCGACAAGACGACTGGAAAAACATCTCATATTTATGTTAATTTATTCTGCTATGGGAGTATTTATCATGTTTATATGTTACTTAGCTTGTTTATTATATTTTGAAAAAAATATCATAGATGGATTAATGAAAATGTTTATATTTACGTAATTGTAATATAACGATTATTATTGCATTTATTAGCATTATTATCCCTTTCAGGGTCCGTCCTGTAAATCTACGGCTTTGAAGCCAGGGTCTAAACCGTAGATCTATGCCATGAGCTCCGCTCATTCAGATAAGCTGTGAGCGGTAAATTTGGGCCTAGATATAAGAGAATACATCTATGTGGTAAGTGTGCACCACATAAAGCAAATCCATAAAACAGACCACACACACACACACACAGACCGCACACACGCACACAAACCACACACACACACACACAAACCACACACACACACAAACCACACACACACACAAACCACACACACACACAAACACAACACAAAACACACACAACACAACACACACACACAAACCACACACACACACAAACCACACACACACACAAACCACACACACACACAAACCACACACACACACAAACCACACACACACACAGACCACACACACACACAGACCCCACACACACACACAGACCCACACACACAGACCCCACACACACAGACCCACAACACACACAGACCCCACACACACACACACAGACCCCACACACACACACAGATCCCACACACACACACACAGACCCCCCACACACACACAGACCCCACACACACAGACCCCACACACACAGACCCCACACACACAGACCCCACACACACACAGACCCCACACACACACACAGACCCCACACACACACACAGACCCACACACACACACAGACCCCACACACACACAGACCCCACACACACACAGACCCCACACACACACACAGACCCCACACACACACACAGACCCCACACATACACACAGACCACACACAGACACACACACACACAGACACACACACATGGTGGCTAGCGCTCTTGCTTCACGCACGGAGGGCCCGGGTTAAATTCCCGACGGGGCCGAAATATTTCGAAGTGTTTCGTTACACATACATACAACAGGCCTAGTGTCTAATCGACATGTGCCTAGGACAAAATGGTAACTAACACACACACACACACAGACCACACACACACACACAGACAACACACACAATTCGTTCCTGCAGCACACAGTGCATAATGAGAGAAAAAAACCTGATACCGTAATTTTTGAATAAAACGACTGTGGTGTTTTTTTGTATGTTTTTTATAGTTGTATTTGCAATTTCTTGGTCTCATTTGTTAGACTGGAAGATATATTACAGAAATAGAGAGGATTTTGATTGGTTTTAGTCCTGAAAATGGCTTCAAACTGAGCTCAAAGTAGCGGAAATGTTGCATAACAGTAAATCTTCCATTTTTTGGTGTGAATAAAAATTCATTATGTGAATAAAAAATCAAAATGGAATTCATTTGTAAAGCCTAAAAACGTAACTAATGAACAGAGGAAATGTTAGTTTAATGCCAGGAATGCTTGCATTGTTTATTCTGGACCCTATTTTGAAATTGGAATATTTTGAACTTTGTGTTAAATTGGCCAAATTACCAATTTCTGATCAGTTTATTGGGTAGTTGAAACAGTTGACTGGGAGATTTCTTGTGCTCAATCGATAAAATAGAAGTAATATGTACTAGCAAAAGCTAAGAATTTGGTTGACTGGAATAATGTAATTGGTCTAAAATGGAAGTCAAAGTCAGCAAAATCGCCGTTGCGTAAATATCGCTGATGCATCAAAATTCGCTAGAACATAATTTCATAATTTTTCCATCAAATTTTGTGCTTTTTGTTTTATTACCTTCAGAAAAATATTCTCTACCATTTCATAAGAAAAATAATTTTTTTTTTAAATTCTTAGACTCTGGCTGTCACTCTGAGATTTGGCCTCTGGACCCTGAAAGGGTTAATATGGTGTCTTCAAGACTTATGAGACACTCTTCATGATTTTACACACCGTGCTGCACGCCAGCAAAGTGTGTAAGTTTATTTAGGTACAGGTACACACAAGTAGTATAATTATCAGAGTAATGGTCCCTCGAGTTAAGAGCATCTCGGAAATCGTACAGTTATGTAAGTGTATTTTTGTAAGTGCTTTTGTAAGTGTATTTTTGGGGGTCTGAAATGGACTAACCTACTTGCCATTATTCCTTAACCCTTTCCGGGTAATAAAACAAAAAGTACGAAATTTGATTGAAAATTGACGAAATTATGCTCTCGCGAATTTTGATGTGTCAGCGATATTTACGCATCAGCGATTTTGCCGAATTTGACTCCCATTTTAGGCCAATTACATTATTCCAGTCTACCAAATTCTTAGCTATTTCACTAGTATTACTTCTATTCTATTGATTGACCACAAGAAATCGCCCATTCAACTGTTTCAACTACAAAATTAAGTGATTGGAAATTGGTAATTTAGCCAATTTAACTCAAAGTTCAAAATATTCCAATTTCAAAATAGGGTGCAGAATAAACAATGCAGGCATTCCTGGCACTAAACTAACATTTCCTCTGTTCATTAGTTACATTTTCAGTCTTTACAAATGAATTCCATTTTGATTTTTTATTCACAATGAATTTTTCTTCAAACCAATAAATGGAAGATTTACTGTTATGCAATATTGTAATAATTGTACAAATAATATCACCACATTTGTGAACGTATATTAGACCCACCAGCTGGCGCGTATTAGACGTGTGAGGTCATTTGTTTACTCTTGAACATCGGCAAAAAATTAACATTTCCGCTACTTTGAGCTCAGTTTCAAGCCATTTCCAATACTAAAAACCAATCAAAATCATCTCTATATCTGTAATATGTCTTCCATTCTATCAAATGAGACCAAGAAATCGCAAATATATCTATAAAAGTATACGAAAAAACACTGTAAATTCGCTGTTTTAATCGAAAATTACGTTTTTTTTTTCTCATTATGCACTGTGTGCTGCAGGATTTGTTTTATGTGGTGCACACTTACCACATAGATGTATTCTCTCATATCTAGGCCCAAATTTGCTGCTCAAAGCTTATCTGAGTGAGCTGAGCTCATGACAGAACTGCGGTTTGGACCCAGAACTCAAAGCCGTAGAACTACGGCACGGACCCTAAAAGGGTTAAGGGAGAAAATTCATTCGGTAATGGCACTTGAGCAGCCTTCTGGAATGAATTATGCTAACTCGAGGGTCCACTGTATATACAGTGGACCCTCGCTATTCGAACACTCCAAAACTCTCCCTTTTATGTAAGTTTATTATTGTAAGTGCTTTTATAAGTGTATTTTTGGGGGTCTGAAATGGACTAATCTAATTACATCATTCCTTAAGGGAATAAATTTGTTTGGTAACAGCACTTATATAGCATTCTGGAATGAGGGTGAGTTTTGAAGTGTTCGAATAGCGAGGGTCTACTGTACATGTAATAAAATATGAAAACTTTAAAACGCTTGAAATTTTGGAAAGTTTCCAGGCATAGTGGAGAAACGCGGAGATCACAGAGAATATAAACAAACTGAGTGGGGTGTCGTGACCATATTAGAAAGTCAAGTGGGGGAGCCATATAGTGAGTTTTGGTCGTAATTTGAAATGTCCGTATTAGCAGAGCGCCGTAAGGCAAAAGCCGTAAAGCGAGGCCCTACTGTATATGTAGTTTATATAGTTCTTAGTCACAGATACCTTTGATGTACAACTATTTGCAAAGCTAGTGCTTTCATGTATAAAAAAAAACATTAATAGATGAGCAGTGCAAAAGCTTTAATAACTATGCTCTGAACGTGTCTCTCTCTCACGGTCTCTCTCTCACGGTCTCTCTCTCACGGTCTCTCTCTCACGGTCTCTCGGTCTCTCTCTCACGGTCTCTCTCTACGGTCTCTCTCATCCACGGTCTCTCTCTCACGGTCTCTCTCTCACGGCTCCTTTCTCTCTCTCACGGTCTCTCTCTCACGGTCTCTCTCTCACGGTCTCTCTCTCACGGTCTCTCTCTCACGGTCTCTCTCTCACGGTCTCTCTCTCACGGTCTCTCTCTCACGGTCTCTCTCTCACGGTCCTCTCTCTCACGGTCTCTCTCTCTCACGGTCTCTCTCTCTCACGGTCTCTCTCTCTCACGGTCTCTCTCTCACGGTCTCAGTCTCTTCTCTCACGGTCTCTTCTCTCACGCTCTCATTCAACTTCCTATAGTTTCTACTAGTTATACGAACTTTTACTAACACTGGCTCTATGCTGAAGGTCAAATTTCTCAACCAACTACTTATTACACACTCTTATTAGTCCTATTATTAATTACTACTATGATTATAGCAACTTGTTTGGTAATGGCCTTGACTATGAAAAATTCAACCACTACTTATTCCACTCTTATCTCCAGTCCACTTTTAAAGTTACTCTATGATGCAACTTGTTTGTTCCACTCATGAACAGGCACATTGCTAAACCATTGCTCTCACATATCCGTACTTATTAATCTTGAATCCACCATTTATAGTTGTATTTGCATAGATGTACAATATGCAGCATCTTATGGAATTTCATTTGTGCTATATTCACTACAGTATAAAGCTGAAAGGTATAGAATAGTGAGATATGAGTAAGGCACTGAGGAAAAACTTTTATGAACAGATGCACTTTGGATAAAGTAGGTATTTAAAAGTAATTTTAGGAAAACACTGGTTTGGCATTAGTTGTAGATGAGTGGTACTAACTTTAGTGTTATTGAAGCAAATTCTTTAAGTAGATTTTAAAATAGTTTAGACAGATACATGATTTGAAATTGTGGTGTATATCCTTCCAAGCATCAACTAGTAGGCTTACCGAAGTGTTGCTTACGTGCTTATTTTAGCAGCAATTGAATTAAAACTCAAAGGGATTGGGTAGTTTACCTTATCTTCACAGGTTTGGCAATAGGGTTGTAGACGAGTGAAGCAAACTGCCAAGTAGTGTAAATGAAGCAAGCACTTCTGGTATCATCTTCCTTTTGTACTTATCGATCAACAACACTTTGCTTACCTTGGAAAGTACCTGGCGAACATTAACATTGGAGGTCGTGAACATTTAAAAATAGATATTAATGGATCATAGGCAAAACTTCGAGTTCTTCAAGTGACGTTTTAAATGTCTAAATACAGAATTTTGCTGAAATTTTGCCTAGGGTGGTTTTCAAGAAATGGAAGCTTTTGAGAGGGTCGGAATAAAAAAAAATCAGGACCACCCTAATGGAAGAAGCAGTGAGGAAGTGTTGGCTGACCATCTCTGTGGCCTGATTATGCTCCATAACTAACTTAAACATTACATCGTCACTCTTGCATAGTGCATGGTGAAAATTATGCTCAGACAATTCAGATATGTTGTGGAGTGTTGTAATACACTGAAAAGTTGGAGACAGTGGTAGTGTGGTGTGAGGTTGTGCAAGTTGTCACGTCAATTTTATTAACCAAATTGGTTTCTGTGAAATAATTGGAGAATATGTCTGTTGGTCAGAAATAAGTTTGTGTTTGACTTCATTTGGTTATCCTAGGTTAAATCAACTTAATTATTTTTTCTATTTATTAACATGTGTGTGCCCTCAAGACTATTCCTAAACATTTGCATGTTATGTATACTAGGCTCTTGTATAAAATATATTCTTGAAAGCTGATCAGTCTTACATAAAGAAAAGTTTGGATTGATTTTAGCCTGTGTAGGTCCCTGTTTGCTTTTTTTGGAAGAAACTGGAGAAAAATTAAATACTTCTTTATATATGATAATTTCTGAGTGTTGCATCTGATGAGCTTCAAGCCTTTCTTGTTCATAATGTCAAAATGTAACTTCTGAGCGGCTTTAAGTTTAATGTACTGGTGTATTTTTTGGATATTGATCTCTTTGGGCTCTTTGTAACATTTGAATTAGATTTGGGCAGTATATATCCTAATTTACAATTTTTATTGAATTTTGGATATTAGCCCTTAAATTGCTATACACGTTTATCAATAAGTGTGCTTATACTGCCACACATAGATTGAAGTTTAAATTCTAGCTCCCTCAAAATGGGATAAAGACCTGCATCAAGGCACCATACCATGTTTCATCCTAGACATACCCTCACATCATGGACTATTGACCATTTGCTATTTGCCCAAGCTGATTCTATCATTGAAGATAGTGATTGAGGATTTGGAATTGAATGAATATGAAGATAGTGTGTGCTGCTGCCTCTACAGCTGCCCCATCAAGCAAGGAAAATCCTGATGAACTTTAAAACACTACATAACTTCATTCCACTGAGAATAAATATACTTGGATGTGTTAGGTATGTTCTAACACCACCAGAAATGCAAGGACTCATTATTCATATGTAAAACTTGCACAACTCCTGTGCATGGCATCCTGCTTTGAGGAATTTCATGAACTTGAGCATTTGAATTTGGCATAGTGAACAGTGAGTGTATAATGTGTGTATAGTGAGTGTACAGTGTATATCACATATATACAAAAGAGTGGAATAAAAAAGTACCGAGAGGAGAATTTATCAAAAAAAATTTCAGTTAAAAAAAATGTTATTTAACACAGTATATGTATGCTGTAAATTGGTGTTTTGAAAAGAAAAAAATGTCCAAGAGCACTAATTAGAAATGTCTGGGATGCAACCATATTACTCTGTGAGGGGTCACTTCCAGAAACTTCAAACAGCTATTTCTTGGTAAGTTTTAACCTGATTTTCATTTTTGTTTTCTTTTAAAACTTGTCAAATTGAGGCTGATTTTTTGATAAAAAGAAAAAAATCCAAAAATATTTTAGCACTACAATACAATTTCATTTTTTCTCCATTGGCATTTTATGGGCTAGTTTCCATATAATGACCTAAGAAGGCCTCATCTGATTCCTTTCAAATCTTCAGCACTAATATTTAACTGCATTGTCAACTTACGCTGCACTGTTCGAATTGCGTGTACTGAGGCACAGAAGACTGGCGTTATGGAATGCAGGGATACCTTCCTTGGATTGTGCAATGACTGATATGATGTACATCTAGTTAAATTTGTGATAAGTATGTTCAGTATAAAGTGGTACCCCAAGTTTCGCCCATAATTCGTTCCAGAAGGCTGTTCGAGTGCCGTAACACCATAGACGTGAAGAAGGAAATGCGTAGTACAAAAATACGAGGGTGGTGTGAGAATTGCGGAGCTTGCCTGGATATAGTGGACCCCCGAGTTTTGTAAACCCCGGAAATCGTACAATTATGTAAGTATAATATTGTAAGTGCTTTTGTAAGTGTATTTTTGGGGGTCTGAAATAGACTAACCTACGTGACATTATTTCTTAAGGACGTAAATTCGTTTGGTAATGGCACTTGAGCAGGCTTCTGGAATGAAGTTTTTACGAAACTCGGGGGTCCGCTGATGTTGTGAAAGGTGTTGATATGCTAACCAAAAAATAGACCACAAATAGTCGAACAGGTTGAGAAGTTGTTGCTGGTGTGGATCAAGGATAAAATGTTAGCGGGTGTTAGTGTGTCGGAGACAATCATTTGTGAAAAGGCAAGGCAGTTGCATGCCGATCTTGTAAATAAAATGCCTGGAACCAGTGCTGATTTCAGTGATTTTATAGCCAGCAGAGGCTGGTTTGACAGATTTAAGAAGCGTAGTGGCATACACAGTGTGGTAAGGCATGGTGAGGCTGCCAGTTCAGACAAAACATGCGGCTGAAAAATTCATAAATGAATTTCAGGAGTACATAAAGACTGAAAAATTGAAGCCCAAACAAGTGTTCAATTGTGACAAAACAGGCCTGTTTTGGAAGAAAATGCCAAACAGGACCTACATTACTCAGGAGGAAAAGGCACTGCCAGGTCACAAGCCTTTGAAAGACAGGCTAACTCTCATGTTGTGTAGTAATGCTAGTGGGGATTTTAAAGTGAAGCCTTTACTGGTGTATCACTCAAAAAATCCCATCTTGTTCAAGAAACACAATGTCGTCAAGAATAGATTGCGTGTTGTGGAAAGCTAATAAGGCATGGGCCACAAGGCAAATTTTCAAAGAGTGGGTTCATGAAGTGTTCGGCCCCAGTGTGAAAAAATACCTCCAGGAAAAGGAATTGGGACTCAAGTGCCTCTTGGTACTGGACAATGTTCCTGCTCATCCTCACAACTTGGCAGACTTTTTGTCTGATGAGTTCAGGTTCATCACAGTGAAGTTCTTGCCTCCTAACACCACTCCTCTCATCCAGCCCATGGACCAGCAGGTCATTTCTAACTTCAAAAAACTCTACACAAAAGCAGTGTTTGAAAAGTGCTTTGAAGTGACCTCAGACACTGAGTTGACCCTAAGAGAGTTCTGGAGGAATCACTTCAAACTGCATAGGCCTTATAGGTAAGGCTTGGGAGGGAGTGACTTTCAGGACTTTGAACTCTGCTTGGAGACAATAGTGGCCAGAGTGTCCAACAGAGGGATTTTGAAGGGTTTGAGGCTGACCCTGACCCTGCTGACCCTGTGCCTGTTGTGGAAGGTATTGTGGCATTGGGGAAGTCCATGGGGTTGGAGGTGAGTGGCGAGGATGTGGAAGAGTTGGTGCAGGACCACAGGGAAGAGCTAACCACTGAAGAGCTAGAAGAGCTTCAACTGGAACAGCATCAGACCACAGTTGAGAAACTTGCTTCACAGGAGGAGGAGGAAGAGGGAGTGGATGAGGTGCCTTCTTCAGAGATTAAGGAGATTGTGCAATGTGGAATAGGGTGCAGGCATTTGCTGATAAATATCACCCTGAGCAAGCTGAAACAAGCCATATCTGCAACATGTTCAGTGACAAAACAATATCCCATTTTAGGGACATCTTAAAGAGGTGCCAGAAACAGAGAACTCTGGACAGTTATTTTGTGAGGCAGGGGTCCAGTGACTCAAGCTGGTCCTAGTAGCATTAAAAGAAAAAGAAGGGAAGTAACCCCCAGAGAGGGACTTGTTACCTGAAGTCCTTATGGAGGGGTATTCCCCTTCCAAACACTAAGCCCTCCCTCCCTCACTCCTCCTCCCTATCTTCCAGATGCCATCAACAATCTTCAATAAAGGTAAGTAAAAATGTTATTTTATGTGTTTATTTAACCCTTTGGGGGTCGGTGCCGTACTAGTACGTTTTACGAGCAGGGGTTGGTGCCGTACTAGTACGCCCAAATTCTAGCGGCCTCAATTTAAGCAGAAAACGTCTGGTAGTCATACATATGAAAGAATGGGTCTGTGTGGTCAGTGTGCGCAGTATAAAAAAAATCCTGCAGTACACACTGCATAATGAGTGAAAAAAAACTCTGACCGTTTTTTTCGATTAAATCAGCGAATTTGCAGTCGATTTTCGTATAGTTTTTATTGATGTATTCTCGTTTTCTTGGTCTCATTTGATAGAATGGAAGATATATTACAGAAATAGAGATGATTTTGATTGGTATGACAATGACAAGTACCTTGAAATTGAGCTCAAAGTAGTGAAAATGTTCGATTTTTGACGATGTTCAAGAGTAAACAAATCACACCATGCCTCCAATACACATACACTGGCGAGTCTTATATTCATGCACAAGTGCTCTGATATTATTTATACCATTTTTACAATGATGCAGTTATATACATAACAGTAAATCTTCTATTTTTGTGAGAATAAAAATTCAAAATGAAAAGCAAAAGTAAAGGAACAGGGGCCTGGAGACGTGACTAATGAACAGAGAACATGTTATTTTAGTGCCAGGAATGTCTGCCTTGTTTACTCTGGACCCTATTTTGAAATTAGCATCGTTTGAAATTTGTGTGAAATTCGAAAATTTCCATTTTCTGACCACTATTTTGGGTAGATGAAATTGGTAAATAGGCGGTTTCATGTACGCAATCGATAGACGAAATGGAGATCTAGCGAAATAGCTATAATTTTAGGAGACTGACACATTGGAATTTGTCGAAAATAGGGCTCAAAGTGGGCAAAATCGCCGATGCGTAAGTGTCATGGCTGCCGCTAACTTCGCGAAAGCATAATTCCGTTAGTTTTCGATCAAATTTCATAATTTTGGTGGCGTTATGATCGGAAAAAGATTCTCTATCATTTCGGAAGAAAAAATTAATTTTTTTTTTTCCAAAAAAATTTCGACCCCAGGAACACTTTCCTGAGAAGGCCTGTCGACCCCCAAAGGGTTAAATGTTTGTATTTATTTATTAATAACTGTACTATGTATGTTTGTTGTGTGTATGTAAAACTATAATTAATCTCTATAAAATGTATTTTTTGTTAATATTTTTGGGTTTCTGGAACGAATTAATTGTATTTACATTATTTCTTATGGGAAATATTGCTCCGAGTTTCGAACGTTTCGACTTTAGAATTAGCTCCTGGAACAGATTAAGTTTGAAACTCGGGGTTCCACTATTTACAAACCATAAAAATTTTCAGTATACTACCTATTTCATACTGTTATCAGATTTCCCACCACCTCCTTCTTCCCTTCACCCTAACCCACTTAAGCACAACAGCTAGAGAATGACAATTTCAGGGCTTGTTGCTGGGGAAACTGGTCTATCTCGCAGGTCTCAGATTTGCTTAGCAGGAATTTTCTTGCATTAGTTTGCCACTAATTTGTGTGATGTGGTAAAGTAAATACTGGCTACAGCAAAAATATAGTAATTGTGACATAGTAAGCTTGTATTTGTGCGAATAGAGGGGGTGACATAAAGCGTTGCTCGGTAGAAAAGAATTGACACCAAATTCAAACAGTAGAGAAAAACTTGAGCATGGGAGATGGGAGCTATAAAGCTCAAGTTACCATCCTTTATGGTGCTCTGAGCCTAACTTAAATAGGCAGAAGCCAATATCCACACATCTCCACAAACATACAGCTTGAGGAATTAATTCACTAACCCAGATTTTGGTCATGGTGGCACTTGTTCTTTTCTGTCACACAATGCCTCATGTATTCTGGGAGGTCATTAGTCCCACTGCAACATGAAAAAAAAAAATCTATCAAAGGTAAGTATTATTTCTGCAAAGATATCGTCAAGCTATCTTTGATAGCTACAGAAAGTTTTCAGCAGTTTTGTTAGGCCTAGAGGTCACATTTACTGGTAGTGGATGTGACCTCAGGTCTTGCACAACATACTCTCTTAAGTAGGTTTATGGCAAATAATTCTGTATAGGAAGTCCTCTCTATATTAACTGACTTGATGAACAG
>WNWK01047847.1:0-13771 GCA_009830355.1 Cherax destructor
AAAAGGGAGGATGGGGAAGATGGGAAAGGGAAGGAGGGATTGGAAGGAATTAGGTTCGGTCTGAGGAAGAAGACCAAGAGGTCCAATTCCTCAGACCGATAGCCACCGCGACAAGGAGCCCCTTAAAGAGGTGAATTCAGGGTAAAACAGCTTCATATCCTTGGACCACGAGCCTTCACCATCGTCAACACCTGCTTGAGGAACCAGCACACAACAGAGGTGAATAAAATACGCAAATTATGGAAAAAAATACAATAAACAAATTTATTATCATAAACTACAAACATCGTATCCATAACTCTGACATTTTGTACATTTCTAAATGTCTTTCATTATTAAACAAAAAGTAGACATTTCTGGATGTATTTTGTAATTTTGAGTTGGGGGTGGGGGGGCAGATTGCTGTAGTCTCGATACAAGTCAAATTTATCCCAGTTTAAATTTGCCCACATGTATAACCATAGGCCTAAAATGTACAAGATATATTGTATTGTATGAACAATGTATAAGATATATTGTATATTGTATTGTCCTGTATATACAATGTATAAAATACATTATATAGTTATACTCTATATACAATGTATATGATACATTATATATTGTGTTGTACTGTATATGCAATATACATTATATATTGTACTGAATCGTATATACAACGTACATTATATGTTGTACTGTACCGTATATACAATGTACTACATTATATATTGTATTGTATATACAATGTACAAGATACATATATTATATATTTAGACTGTCAGACATGATATTTAAGGCTTTATAACCTGTATACTGCATGGAAATATACACTTGAATGTTTATAATATGTCTGAACACATGGAGAGTGCAGGTTCTTAGCCTCCTCTGATGTTAATAATTCCTCCTGGGAGGGTTCGACTGGGCTGCCATCTTTGTTGAGTTTGTTATTCTTGAAATCTTCAGCGATCTTCTCACTATACACTGCATAGAATAGATCTTGAGGTCCGAATTCGCCTTGTATTACGTCCGGCACATTGTATGACACATACGGCTTCAGCTGAAATAGTACATAAAATTAAATTAGTTTTCTTCTCTATAGTTAGTGTGTGCTGGGTTATTATTTATGTGGGTCTGTTCGACTTTTAAATCAATGTTTTAAATACAGTAGGACCCCCATATCCACTGATTTGGTATACATACGTGGTTTCAGTTATCCACAGTTTACTGTAGCCCAAAAATACCTCTTAATTTTGCATAATAATGACCCCAAAGTGCAAAAGTAGAGAAGCCGGCAGTTGTTCAAAGTGCAAAAGTAGAGAAGCTGTGAATTGCTTCCCATCAGTGAAAAAGTGATAATTATCCACTTATTGTCGTAATTTATCAATTAAACTTTATAACAGGTATGTATAATATTCATAATACAGTGGACCCCGGAATCGAACATAATCTGTTCCAGGAGCTAGGCCTTAAATCGAACTGGCTGATTTCTCAACCTTTTTTTCCCCATAAGAAATAATGTAAATACAATTAATCCGTTTTCTTCTTCTCGTTTTAGTAGATTTGTACAGAAGGGGTTACTAGCCCATTGCTCCCGGCATCTTAGTCGCCTCATACGACACGCATGGCTTACGGAGGAAAGATTCTTTTCCACTTCCCCATGGACAATAGAGAAAATAAAAGGAACAAGAGCTATTAAGAAAAAGAAGAAAAACCTAGATGTGTGTATGTATATATATGCATGTGTATGCCAGTGTAGTGTGACCTAAAGTGTAAGTAGAAGTAGCTAGATATACCTGTTATCCAGCGTTTTTATGAGACAGAAAAAAGACACCAGCAATCCTACCATCATGTAAAACAGTTTCAGGTTTCTGTTTCACAGTCACCTGGCAGGACGGTAGTACCTCCCTGGGTGTAAATGTTGCAGTTTTATAACTGTAGTGTAAAGCACCCTTCTGGCAAGACAGTGATGGAGTGAATGATGATGAAAGTTTTTCTTTTTCGGGCCACCCTGCCTTGGTGGGAATCGGCCGATGTGTTAATAAATAAAAAACAATTAATCCGTTCCAGACACCCAAAAATATTAAAAAAAAAAAATTAATTTTGTAAAGATTAACTATAGTTTTACATACACAAAACACATAATACCAAGAAATAATAAATTTACATTTAACCCTTTCAGGGTCCAAGGGGGGTCTCCGAAACTCGTTCTCAGGGTCCAAGAATTTAAAAAAAAAATTATTTTTTCTTATGAAATGATAGAGAATCTTTTCTGATCATAAGCCACAAAATTATTAAATTTGATCGAAAACTAACGGAATTATGCTTTCGTGAAGTTGGCGGTAGCCATGACACTTACGCATCGACGATTTCGCCCACTTTGAGCCCTATTTTCAGCAAATTCCAATGTTTCAGTCAACTAAAATTATAGCTATTTCGCTAGAACTCCATTTCTTCTATCGATTGAGTACAAGAAACCGCCTATTTACCAATTACAACTACCCAAAATAGTGGTCAGAAAACGGCAATTTGGCCAATTTCACACAAATTTCAAACGATGCCAATTTCAAAATAGTGTCCAGAATAAACAAGGCAGACATTTCTGGCACTAAAATAACATCTTCTCTGTTCATTAGTCACGTTTCCAGGCCCCTCTTACATTACTTTTGCTTTTCATTTTGAATTTTTATTTTCACAAAAATAGATTTACTGTTATGTATACAACTACATCATTGTAAAAATAGTATAAATAACATTAGAGCACTTGTGCATGAATATTAGACTCGCCAGTTGATGTGTATTGGACGCATGGTGTGATTTGTTTACTCTTGAACATCGTCAAAAATCGAACATTTTCGCTACTTTGAGCTCAATTTCTAAGTACTTGTCGTTGTCAAACCAATCAAAATCATCTCCATTTCTGTAATATATCTTCCAATCTATCAAATGAGACCAAGAAAACGAGAATACATCAATAAATACCATACGAAAATAGACTGCAAAGTCGCTGTTTTAAACCAAAAACACCGTCATAGTTTTTTTCCTCATTATGCACTGTGTGGTGCAGGAATTTTTTTATACTGCGCACACTGACCACACAGACCCATTCTATCACATCTAGGCCTAACAGCCTGTTTCTGCTTGATTTGAGGGCGCTAGAATTTAGGCGTACTAGTACGTCAATAACCCCAGGGCGTAAGCCGTACTAGTACGTCAATAACCCTGAAAGGGTTAAAATAACATTTACTTACCTTTATTGAAGAGACTTGCTGGCATCTGGAAGATAGGGAGGAGAGGGGGAGGGCTTAGTGTTTGGAAGGGAAATCCCCTTCCATAAGGACTTCAGGTAACAAGTCCCTCTCTGGGGTTACTTCCCTTCTTTGTCTTTTAATGCCACTAGGACCAGCTTGAGAGTCACTAGAACCCTGTCGCACAAAATAACTGTCAAGAGTCCTCTGTTTCTGGCGCCTCTTTAACATGTTCCTGAAGTGCAATATGGCTCTGTCACTGAACTGGTTGCAGAGATGGCTTATTTCACCTTGCTCAGTGTGAAATTCTTCAACAAAACTTTGCACATCGTTCCATTTTGAACAAATTTCCTTAATCCGTGAAGAAGGCACCTCACCCTGTCCATCTTCCTCCTCCTGTGAATCAATTTCCTCTACTGTGGTCTGATGCTGTTCGAGATGAAGCTCTTGCAGCTCTTCAGTGGTTAGCTCTACCCTGTGGTCCTCCACCAACTCTTCCACATCTTCGCCACTCACCTCCAACCCCAGGCAGTTCCCCAATGCCACAATACCTTCCACAACAGGCACAGGGTCATCAGGGTCAGGGTCAGCCTCAAACCCTTCAAAATCCCTCTGTTGGACACAACCTGGCCACAATTGTCTCCAAGCAGAGTTCAAAGTCCTGGAAGTCACTCCCTCCCAAACCTTACCTATAAGGCCTACGCAATGGAGGATACTGAAGTGATCTTTTAAGAACTTTCTTAGGGTCAACTCAGTGTCTGAGGTCACTTCAAAGCACTTTTGAAACACTGCTTTTGTGTACAGTTTTTTGAAGTTAGAAATGACCTGCTGGTCCATGGGCTGGATGAGAGAAGTGGTGTTAGGAGGCAAGAACTTCACTGTGATGAAACTGAAGTTGTCAGACAAATAGTCTTCCAAGTTGTGAGGATGAGCAGGAGCATTGTCCAGTACCAGGAGGCACTTGAATCCCAATTTCTTTTCCTGTAGGTATTTTTTCACACTAGGGCAAAACACTCCAGTGAACCATTCCAGGAAAATTGCCTTCGTGTTAGCCTTCCAAAACACACACAATTTATTCTTGTTGACATTGTGTTTCTTGAACACTCTGGGATTTTCAGAGTGATACACCAGTAAAGGCTTCACTTTAAAATCCCCACTAGCATTACTACACAACATGAGAGTTAGCCTGTCTTTCATAGGCTTGTGTCCTGGGAGTGCCTTTTCCTCTTGAGTAATGTAGGTCCTCTTTGGCATTTTCTTCCAAAGGAGGACTGTTTCATCACAATTAAACACTTGTTCGGGTTTGAATTTTTCAGTGTCTACAAACCCCTTAAATTCAGACACAAACTGGCTGCCTCACCATGTTTTACAACACTGTGTATGCCACTACGTTTCCTAAATCTGTCAAACCAGCCTTTGCTGGTTTTAAAGTCACTCGCATCAGCACTGGTTCCCGGCATTGTCTTGACAAGATCTGCGTGCAACTGCCTTGCCTTTTCACAAATTATCGCCAAGGAAACACTATCACCCGCTATCTGTTTTTCATTGATCCACACCGCCAACAACTTCTCAACCTCATCCACTGTTTTCGATCTATTTTTGGCAAACATGTCAACACCTTTTGCAACATCAGCTTCCTTGATTTCTTTTCTCTTTGCTAGGATAGAGGTGATAGAAGATTTGTTTTTGTTGTACATCCTGGCAAGCTCCCCCACATGTACGTCACTCATATTTTTCAACTATCTCCTTCAGTTCGATGGTGTTCCTCACTTTCTTTACCACAGGGGTGCCACTAGGAAGCTTCTTTGGACCCATGGTGACTTATTTCACAGTGACAATCACTTAATCACCAATAAACACAATAAATTTATTGTGAAATGTTTGAATGAGAGCGCTGGGTAATGTTCGCTGAAAGGTAAACAACGCCAGACTGGCTCACGACACCTGCGTGGCGAGGCGTGCAAGCGCGGGGCAGGCGGACAGGTCTGGTACGCGGGCCGATAATCGGGAAAAATTGGGCAGAAAAAAGCGATCGATAATCGAGCCGGCCGATAATCAGACCGACCGATTTCCGGAGGCCCACTGTACTTATTGTATTATGAATACAATGGACCCCCGAGTTACGAGCACCTCGGAAACCATACAATTATGTAAGTGTAATATTGTAAGTGCTTTTGTAAGTGTATTTTTGGGGGTCTGAAATGGACTAACCTACTTGACATTATTCCTTAAGGGAGAAAATTCGTTCGGTAATGGCACTTGAGCAGCCTTCTGGAATGAATTATGCTCGTAACTCAGGGGTCCACTGTATTATACACAGTGCAGATCCCCAATGTATTTGTAAGATGGGGGACTTCCTGCATCCCATGTATCCCCTTCATATTAACCGCTATTCAGTTTTTCAATGCAGGAAACATTGTGCCACACGGGGAAGCTCGATGGGAGACGACTATCAACATTAACTCAAGACCCACCTCAAAACCCTCCAGATTTGGAACAATAATTTCAGGAATCATCTCTGGGATTAATTGAAATTTTTTCCCAACGAATTCACCAACCGGTCGCACCCCTCGGTCTGAAACAAAAATAAAAAAAATTAGAATAAATTGACTAAAAGTATCTGAAATAATTTTCCAAAGAATACACCGACCAGTTGCGCCCCTCGGTCTGAAAAAATAAATACAGTGGTACCCCGGTTTACGATATTTTTTCATTCCAGAATGCTGTTCAAGTGCCATTACCAAACGAATTTATCTCCTTAAGAAATGTTGTAAAATAGACTAGTCCTTTTAGACCCCCAAAATTACACTTACAAAAGCATTTAAAAAAATAAACTTACATAAAAGGGTGAGTTTGGGGACCATCGTAAACCGGGGTACCACTGTACATTAGAATAACTCGACCGAAATTATCTAAATTTTTTCCCCAGCAAATTCACCGACCTGTTGCACCCATTGCTCTGAAAAAATAAATACATTAGAATAAATTGATGGAAACATATTTATTTCTATCGCAGGTCAACAAACACAAAAAAATGTGTAATTCCTGGGACGTGAATATTTGCAATTTACCCCAAAAAATTGATGAGTTTCGAGAATTTACTTCCAAGTCCCAGCCTTAGCCCTGGCTTGTCCGGTGCCGGTCGACCAGGCTACTGCTACCGGCAGCCCATCATCAGACGTCAAAATTATATATAACTTGCCTGGGGTGTGTCCCTTCTCGACACTGGGATCTTGATCCCAGGAATTGGAGGTGTCATCCCCTTGGATCAAACCTGATTACCTCCCATTATTTTTTAATCAATTAAATATTAATCATTTCCCATCATGATCAATGATACTGATAATATAATAATAATAATAATAATAATATCTTTATTTCTACAAGTACATATACATATACAAGGTATACAGACCACAGCTGACATCAATGACATACTACTACTATATAGAAAGTCCCTTGTTATGCTGAGCATTTCCCACAAATTAGGTCAGTTTTGTCCCAGGATGTGACCCACACCAGTCCACTAACAACCAGGATGCCACCCACACCAGTCGACTAACACCCAGGATGCGGCCCACACCAGTCGACTAACACCCAGGATGCGGCCCACACCAGTCGACTAACACCCAGGATGCCACCCACACCAGTCGACTAACACCCAGGATGCGGCCCACACCAGTCGACTAACACCCAGGATGCCACCCACACCAGTCGACTAACACCCAGGATGCGACCCACAACAGTCGACTAACACCCAGGATGCGACCCACAACAGTCGACTAACACCCAGGATGCGACCCACACCAGTCCACTAACACCCAGGATGCGACCCACACAAGTCCAGGATGCGACCCACACCAGTCCCCTAACACCCAGGATGTGACCCACACCAGTCCACTAACACCCAGGATGCCACCCACACCAGTCCACTAACACCCAGGATGCCACCCACACCAGTCCACTAACACCCAGGATGCCACCCCCGGTGGCCTAGTGGGTAAAGCTCTCGCTTCACGCACGGAGGGGCCGGGTTCAATTCCCGGTTGGGCAGAAACATTTTGAAGTGTTTCCTTACACACACACATACATACAACAGGCCTAGTGTCTAATTGACATGTGCCTAGGACAAAATGGTAACTAACCCAGGATGACACCCACACCAGTCCACTAACACCCAGGATGCCACCCACACCAGTCAACTAACACCCAGGATGCCACCCACACCAGTCCACTAACACCCAGGTACCACCCATTTTACTGATGGGTGAACATAGACAACCGGTGTAAGGAAATACCCAATGTTTCCACCCTCGCAGTTATGCGAGCCGTGAAGGTTCTCTGTACATGTTTTCTGATGTTGAACCTCCTTCACGTTTACATATAAATTCTCATACTAAGATAGGACCTTTAGTTAAAGCATCTGCCCTTACAGATTCAACATCAGAAAACATGTACAGCGAACCTTCATGAAACACATAACTGCGATAAAACACCTCAATTACTGGGAACGCTTGACGTTCCTCAACCTGTACTCCCTAGAACGCAGGCGGGAGAGATACATGATCCTAGAGAGATTAGTACCAAACTTGCACACGAAAATCGCTCCCTATGAAAGCAAAAGACTCGGCAGACGATGCAACATCCTCCAATGAAAAGCAGGGGTGCCACTAGCACGATAAGAGACAACACAATAAGTGTCAGGGGCCCAAGACTGTTCAACTGCCTCCCAGCATACATAAGGGAAATTACTAATAGACCCCTGACTGTCTTCAAGAAGGCACTGGACAGGCACCAAAAGTCAGTACCTGACCAGCCGGGCTGTGGTCCGTATGTTGGATTGCGTGCGGCCCACAGTAACAGCCTGGTTGATCACGCCCTGGTTCACCGTGAGGCCTTGTCACAGACCGAGCCTTGGGGGCGTTGACCCCCAAAACTCTCTCCAGGTATAATCGAACGTGGACCCTCACCGTGTGAAGCAAGAGCTTTTGCCACCAGGCCACAGCACCCCTGTGGCCACCAGGCCACAGGGGTGCCATGGCCAATAATAATAATAATAATTAAAATATCAAGTATTATAATAATAATAATTAAAATAACAACTCACCAAACACCTGTGATAACTCTGGGTCTGGCTTAATAACTCACCAAACACCTGTGATAATGCTGGGTGACTTAATAACTCAACAAACACCTGTGATAACGCTGGGTCTGACTTAATAACTCACCAAACACCTGTGATAACTCTGGGTCTGGCTTAATAACTCACCAAACACCTGTGATAACTCTGGGTCTGGCTTAATAACACACCAAACACCTGTGATAACTCTGGGTCTAACTTAATAACTCACCAAACACCTGTGATAACTCTGGGTCTAACTTAATAACTCACCAAACACCTGTAATAACTCTTTGATATACCTTTGATATACCTTTGAAGAGTTTCGAGAGTATCTACTCTCTGAACCCGGCCATGGGCCAGGCTCGTCTGGTGCTTGCCTGGTCAACCAGGCTGTTGCTGCTGGAGGCCCGCTGCCCCACATATCCATCACAGCCTGGTTGATCTGGCACCTGGTGAAGATATTTGTCCAGTTTCCTCTTGAAGGCTTCTACACTGGTTCCAGCCGTGTTTCGGATATCTTCTGGTAAGATGTTGAATAGTCTGGGACCCCGGATGTTAATACAGTGCTCCCGTATTGTCCCCACCGCACCCCTGCTCCTCACTGGGTTTATTTTACACTTTCTCCCATATCTCTCACTCCAGTATGTTGTTATGGCAGTGTGCAGATTTGGGACCAGGCCCTCAAGTACTTTCCATGTATATATTATCATGTATCTCTCTCTCCTCCGCTCCAATGAGTACATGTTCAAGACTTGAAGGCGTTCCCAATAATTTAAGTGGACTGGTGTGGGTGGCATCCTGGGTGTTAGTGGACTGGTGTGGGTGGCATCCTGGGTGTTAGTGGACTGGTGTGGGTCACATCCTGGGTGTTAGGGGACTGGTGTGGGTCGCATCCTGGACTTGTGTGGGTCGCATCCTGGGTGTTAGTGGACTGGTGTGGGTCTGTAACTCACCAAACACCTGTGATAACTCTGGGTCTGACTTAATAACTCACCAAACACCTGTGATAACGCTGGGTCTGACTTAATAACTCACCAAACACCTGTGATAACTCTGGGTCTGGCTTAATAACTCACCAAACACCTGTGATAACTCTGGGTCTGGCTTAATAACTCACCAAACACATGTGATAACTCTGGGTCTAACTTAATAACTCACCAAACACCTGTGATAACTCTGGGTCTAACTTAATAACTCACCAAACACCTGTAATAACTCTGGGTCTGTAACTCACCAAACACCTGTGATAACTCTGGGTCTGACTTAATAACTCACCATACACCTGTGATAACTCTGGGTCTAACTTAATAACTCACCAAACAACTGTGATAACTCACCAAACACCTGTAATAATGCTGGGTCTGACTTAATAACTTACCAAACACCTGTAATAACTCTGGGTCTGACTTAATAGCTCACCAAACACCTGTGATAACTCACCAAACACATGTAATAAATCTGGGTCTGACTTCATAACTCACCAAACACCTGTAATAACTCTGGGTCTGGCTTAATAACTCACCAAACACCTGTGATAACTCACCAAACACCTGTAATAACTCTGGGTCTGACTTAATAACTCACCAAACACCTGTAATAACTCTGGGTCTGGCTTAATAACTCACCAAACACCTGTGATAACTCTGGGTCTGGTTTAATAATTCACCAAACACCTGTAATAACTCTGGGTCTGACTTAATAACTCCCCAAACACCTGTAATAACTCTGGGTCTGGCTTAATAACTCACCAAACACCTGTGATAACTCTGGGTCTGGCTTAATAACTCACCAAACACCTGTGATAACTCTGGGTCTGGCTTAATAACTCACCAAACACCTGTGATAACTCTGGGTCTGGCGTACTCCTCAGCTCCTCCTTCAGTTGTTTAGTTCCTCTCTTCCCATACATCAAGAATTTACGGAAATTTTTCTTGCCGTGTTGGAGACTTGTGGTGGAGAAGGTGCGGGTGTTGGAGATGACCAGCGCTGATACTCCTGACATTGATGAGGCAGGAGTTGACACTGCTGCAGGAGGAGCTGACACTGCTGCAGGAGCTGACACTGCTGCTGGAGGAGCTGACACTGCTGCTGGAGGAGCTGACACTCCTGCTGGAGGAGCTGACACTGCTGCTGGAGGAGCTTCTGGCACTGATGCTCCTGGAGGTGCTGACGCTATTGGAGGAGGTCCTGACGCTATTGGAGGAGGTCCTGACGCTATTGGAGGTGCTGACGCTATTGGAGGAGGAGGTCCTGACGCTATTGGAGGTGCTGACGCTTTTGTAGGTGCTGACGCTATTGGAGGAGGTTCTGACGCTATTGGAGGAGGTGCTGACGCTATTGGAGGAGGTGCTGACGCTCCTGGAGAAAGAACTGATGACACTGACGCTCTTGGAGGAGCTGCTGACACTGTTGGAGGAGCTGCTGACACTGTTGGAGGAGCTGCTGACACTGTTGGAGGAGCTGCTGACAGTAATAGAGGAACAACTAATACTGCTAGGGAAGCAGAAGCTGATACTGTTGGAGTGTTGTTGTTGTAGGGGCTGACACTGTTGGAGCGTAGGGGCTGACACTGTTGGAGAAGCTGTATAGTGTTGGGTGTAAGGGCTGACTATTGTTACCAGCAAAACTCAGCGCTAAACCTACAAGGGAGCTGATCAGAGCTCACTGTTGGAGAAGCTCTGTTTTGTTGAAGTACACACTGTTGGAGAAACTCTATACTGTTGTTGGAGCATAAGAGCTCACTCTTGAAGCTCTGTATTGGAGCATAAGAGCTCACTCTTGGAGCATAAGAGCTCATTCTTGGAGCATAAGAGTTCACTCTTGGAGCATAAGAGCTCACTCTTGAAGCTCTGTATTGGAGCATAAGAGCTCACTCTTGGAGCATAAGAGCTCACTCTTGGAGCATAAGAGCTCACTCTTGAAGCTCTGTATTGGAGCATAAGAGCTCACTCTTGGAGCATAAGACCTCTTTAAGGGGGGCTCCTTGACGCGGTAAAGAGGCTATCGGTCTGAGGAATTGGACCTTTTGGTCTTCTTCCTCAGACCGAATCTAATTACCCCCATATCCCCCCTCCCCTTTCCCATCTTCCCCATCCTCCCTTTTCCCTTTCCTCCTCCTCATCCTTTCCTTATTTCCTTCCCATTTTTACCCTGGGAGCTTCTCTCCACAGGCATTCTAGTTCCTAGGTAGGGGGAAGGGTACCGTGGTCCATTCCCATTCCGTTGAGGTTCTTGGCGGTGGTGTAGTTTGCCGTGGAATCTGGATCGCCTGAGGATGTCCCGATCCCTCTCCGGTCTCCCGGGGGGTGGCCTTGGGTATCTTTCGGGCGACGGGTGTATCTCTGGAGGCCACCTTTCGGATTCCGGGGGTGGTGGCCGAAGTCGGTATGCTTTGTGGGGGATATCCGGCCGCCCTCTCTTTTGTCCGCCGAGGTGGCTCAGTGGATGTGAGGTTGCTATCCCGGATTGCTGGTTTACTGGCATGAAGGGTAGGGTATGGCACGGGTTCCATGCAGCATCTGCACTACTTGCGGTGTTGAGGTCCTATTGGGCGCTGAGGGGGATTTACGCCCCTTTCATTCCTCCTAGGGGCTATTCCTCCACGTTTCCCCCTTTTTGTTATTCTTTTTTTATTTTATTTTCTTCTTTCTTTTTTTTTCTTAAAAACAAAAAAGAAAGAAGTAACCTAACCATGGATGCCCTAATCTGTGAACCTACCCCCGGGCCCCTTGATACTGCACCTAGTTCTGACCCTACCTCGTTAATGGACAACTCTTCGTACAACCCTAATACCCCTGTACCTCTTGCTGGTGCCGGTTCGTCACCTGCTTCAGGTACCGGGGATCCGACTGGCCCTTTCGATACGTCTGACCTTCGCTATTCTTTGAACTTGATTCCGGCTTCTCCCTTAATGGTGCAGCAATTTTTTAATTGCCCGCCCATCACACGTTGGACCACCCCCGGTCCCGCACACAAACGACCACGACCCTTACATGACGATTCGACACTTCCTTCTCGTCCATCTCAGAAACGACCAGCTCGTCACGCACTCCCCTTAAGCTCTTTGTTTCATACTACTCAATGGACAAAGTTTTCTACTCTAAGACCGACTTCTCCTAATACCTATCTTTCAGACCATAGTATTGGTAAGGCTCTGCTACGCCATGTTGGTAAAGATATCTCATTTCACGCTCTCAAGAGCAGCACTCGCATCATCACGGTCCAGAATGCTAGCCAAGCTCGTGATCTTTCTCTTTTTACTACCATAGATACTGTTCCTATCACTATTGACAAGCATCATTCTCTCAATTCTAGTTAGTTTGATATCTTTATTATGCACCCCATACCCATCCTGTGGGCGGTAGTCAAAAGATTACAGAGGTACATAATGGGTCCAGGGACTGGACCTCAAAGTTTGATAGCTGAGCAAATTACGAAGGTAATGAACTCAGATGGTCACAATCATGACAAGTTACAAAGGTATTTGCAGATTACAGAGGTATATATAGGGTCTAGAGACTGGGTCCCAAAGTTTTGATAGCTGAACAAGGTACAATGGTAATGAATTCACTAGTTACAAGGTAATGAATTATGTAAGTAAATTTACTTACGTCTGTACATGGTTGCAATCATGAACAAATTATAAAGCAATGAGCAATCTATTAGTCTACACCCAGCCACAACTGTAATGAGTTATTGGTGCAAATTTTAATTGTTGGGTCACACACGCACACATATACATATACACACACACACACACACATACATGTATATACATACACACATACACATACATATATACATACACACACACATACACACACACACACACGTGGCAATGCTTTATTTACAGGGAGCAAAGTCAGGGTATTTTTCCAGAATGGTCTGTAATATACCACTGTGGATAAAATACTTTGACATATTGTTGTGATAAAAACACAGGCCTCATTTCTAGGCTTTATTGAACACAAAATCCATGGTACATGTCTGCAACAGAAGAAAATACATCTAATGACTGCTGCTGCAGGACAGGTGATGTAAGGTGCATATGTCCTCAGAAAAGCTATAGCTACTGGCGACATATTTAAGCTTACCATGTAATCTGCATCACGAATGTATTTGTGTAAGAGAGACCACACGCCATGCTGGGCCATCTCCGTACTGTTTGTTGTTATTGTAAGGGGCCCCCTGAGGTGGTGCAGTATTGTGTCCTGCTGCGGCTCTCCACAAGAGCGGTATCACTACAATCTCCCCCTTCTAAAATATCAGATACAGTAATCCTCCAAACGGTTAGGTGGGTGACGTGTACGTCCAGACCTTCGTAGCCCTTGAGCCTCTTCACCGGGTTCGGTATTTTCTAGCGGGGTTTGACTATCTGCTGGAGCGGCATCCTCTATTTCAATAGGGGTAGCCTGAAAAGGCT
>WNWK01047848.1:0-13770 GCA_009830355.1 Cherax destructor
AGGTTCGGTCTGAGGAAGAAGACCAAAAGGTCCAATTCCTCAGACCGATAGCCTCTTTACCACGTCAAGGAGCCCCCCTTAAAGAGGGTGATTCCCAAAGGCTACTCTTATATTTGCCAGACGAGCATTGGCTGCAGAGGTTATTTGGTTGATGTGAGCTTCTGGCAATATGGTAGGCACTATTCTCACGCCTAGGTCTTTTACTTTGAGTGAAATCTGCAGCTTTTATCCCCAGTCTATACTCAGTGTCCTATCTCCTGGCCCTGTTTCTTATTTTCATAACCTTGCATTTCCTGGGGTTGAATTGAAGCCATTACTTATTTGACTAATCCTTCAGTTTGTCCAACTCCATTTATAACATTTCCCCATCCTTGTCTGTATTTATTTTCATTAGTTTTGCATCAGCAAACAGGGATGCATCTGACCCAGTCCCATCTGGTAGGTCATTCATATAAACCAAAAACAGTACTGGATCTAATAATGAACCTTGCAAAAACCTGCTTGTTACTTTTCCCTATTCTGTTATCTCTTCCAGGACAATCACTTTGCTTCCATATCCCTAATTTACCCTTTAATCCACCGGAGTATGTTCCGTAATTCCTGCCTACACTCTTGTGGTGTACAGTATCAAATGCCTTCCTCCAGTCATGAAGATATACTGTAACCTATAGGTTATGGTAATTCTTTAATATAATAATGTTTTGTTTTTAATTTGAATACTGATAATACTGACCATGTAAAATACAATTTTGGATATGCATAATCCATTTTTATTTTGAACTTGTGTATTGGCAGGACTGGCAATTTATTACTTATATACTTTGTGTTACTTTATTTACTGTGTAAGATATTTTAAAATAGGTTATCATAGAATTTGCTTAATTTAAACTTTCATGAAATTTTTACTGATTGGCCAGTAAAATTTTTTTTATATATAAAAGTATTACAATAATTGATGAACAGTCATCAATCTATTATCTGCAGACCATTTAACTAACAAAGTTACATACTTGAACCTACTTTTAAGCTCTAAATGTTTATATATTCTGAACATCCAGAGCAGTCACATTTTCGTTTACTACATGCAGTCCTTAGTTCATGGCCATGAAAGTTTTGAGTGATTATACTACCTCTTAAAAATAATTTCATTGTTCTAACACTTTATGAAGAGCTTTCTTATATCCGTTTGGCACTTTTTCTGACTTAGTTTGTACGGTAATTCTGGTCTGTAGTTGTTGTTCGTAGAGCTAGGAAGTCTTCTTAATAAATTTTTTGTATCTGACAATCTTGTATATGTTATTATTGGGTCTTCTCTTTTTCCTCTTATGAGCCAGTAGTTTCTTCATCTTTCACACAAGTCACTTCCTACATTCAGGGTTTTGGCTGATCACTTATTTGCCAATCCATCCTTATAGGTTAACTGATCTGTTTCTATATATAGTAGTAGTTGAAATCTCTCATTATGATAATTTTAGACTTTTCCAGGTCGCTTTTCAATGACACTTTCTAAGTATATTCGGTAATCTTTTGGTTTATAAAATCATATTCTTCGTATTCCATGTGTTGCTCAACGTTGTTTTATTTGCATTCACGTTCCATAAGTTTTTTTTATTTTTTTTTTTATTTCTTTTGGATTTCTACTACTAGAACTTTAACATTGTTTTGTATGTTGAATTTAAGTTTCTGTAGCTGAAAGTGATTCTTCTGCCAAAATTGTCAAGCCTGCTCCTTTCTTTCTGGTTCTGTCTTGTTTCCAAACTATGTAGTTTTACTCAAATGCACTTCATTTAGACTATGCTTCTACAATTTGACTTCAGTAAGATCTACTAGATCAGGTTTGATCATGCATACACTGTCTTTCCCTCATCTACCTACACCTCACACATGTAATCTGCACTTAGGGGTCCACCTCGGCCACTAAACCCAAGCTAATTGCAATTCAACAAAAAGCGGCTCATAGAAGAATCGCAACCTCCATGCCATTATTCAAATCCTTAAGTCTATTAAATATAAATGCAATTTGAATATACAGTAGAGCCCCCATATCCGCAGATTTGGTTTCTACTGTTTGTTATCCACGGTTTACCGTGGCCTGAAAATAACCCTTAATTTTGCTTAGTAATGGCCCCAAAGTGCAATTAGTAGTGATGCTGGTAGTTTTTCAAAGCCTAAGAGAAGCTGTGAAGTGCTATTTCTTGACTTGGTGCGTAATTTATCAATTAAACTTTATCATGGGTACGTATATAAATGAAAAACAACTTGTAGTACATATAGGGTTCGCTACTATCCACGGTTTTGGGTATCCATGGTAGGTCTTGGAACGTATCCCCAGTGGATATATGGGGACTACTGTGCTACAGCTCGAAACATTGTAACGGAACACTTGGGCATCACACCAGAAATAAATACCACTTTGATATCCCTCATGTTTGATTGGACATCTACAGAAAGGCTATGTAAATTAAAGGACCAATGATGTTCAGTACCTTAACAGATGAACTAAAAAATGTTAACATTCTTACTCAATTCAAAATTAAGCTCAAACAGGCACTGTGTGCCTAAACATTGTAATCAAATTATTATCCCATCTCTCTTCGGAAATACCCTTTACTGTTTTGTATTGGTCTCTCTATATGAGCAATACTTCTTTTATATACTGCACCAAACTTCATTACTTAAAATAATCATTATATCTTGTTTTCAATTTATTGTATTAAATGTCACCTTGTAATTAAAAATGTACCTCAGAACATAATTTATTTGGTTAGAATTTCACTCGATTCATTTCTTTTATTGTCACGTTCCATGCTACACTTTTGATCCACTTCAGATCTACTGTTTGTTACATTCATTAAAATTATTTTTATTCTACGTACGTCTTTAATGTCTTTGTATACATGTATGTGCAGTGTTTTATATGTTCTGTTATGTTCTATTAGTCTTGCATTAGGTTTTAGCTTGCTTGAAATATTCTGCATAACCAGGAGCTTTATGTCATCCAGGTTTGTGAAAAACTGTAGTATGTCATGTGGAAATAAACTATATGTACTGTCTTATCATTATTACTGTACGTATTATAGTCTTTTTAAGATTACTGTTTTTGTCTGTATATCATTTGTTTCATTTTGGTTGTTAATGATTTTCTGTTTTCTTGAAATGCCATGCAGTTTCCTTATCGCCTTATCACTCTTCAAGAATTCTTCGTTATATTTAACCTAGGTGAAAGATAGCCATAACTGCCTGTTCCTGTTTTTCACATATTTTTCAGTTTGCATGATGTGTGTTCTTATTATTGTTTAAATTTTCCTTTTTTGTTTTATAGTGACTCAGCAATATGTTAGATGGTTTAGTAGAAAGAATAGCATTTTGACACCTTTATGTACAGTATACTTCATAAAGTGACTTGTTTGCAAACCCAGCTGTGGCCAAATCTGTTTTCTTTTGGTTTGGCTTTTGACCCCTAAATTGAAAAACCTACAACTGAATTTTGTTTAAAAGAAGGTGCTCACTGGATCTCCTATGTCCAGATCTCTTTTTACTTACATTTGTGAATGTCAAGTTAATACACAAATTAGCTTTAAGACACTTTAAAGTGGCCCCAATCAATTTCCCACACCTCAAACTGTTTTCTTTGGTTCTCATTTCTTAAGAATATTAATTTGAATACAGTTAAAGCAGTTTGGATATAAAAATGTTGACTCGCTTTATTTATACACCATTTGTTGGAAGTAATTGAAGAGGGTGATCACACATTGCAGCAAGTGTTAATCGTCTATGAAAACTGAGAAACCGGAATGTTTCCTTATGAAATGTAAGATAATTTTTTTTCTTCTAATTATTGGAATTACCAGAACTTAGGGATACTGTTAATTGAAACACTGGACATAACATGTTTTACTGTATCTCCAGATGTCTGGATTTTTCAGTTATCCAACAAGCCATGATCCCAAGCTGTTTGGATAAGGGGCAGATGACTGTACAGTATGTTCACATGTAATACAGTTCATACATTCTTGAAAATAATCATTTTGCATGAAAGCATTTTGCACGAATTCAATAACTTGTAGAAAAATAGACTTAGGGTCCTGGACTGTGACATGTAAATAGTGAAGATCTTTAGACAAATATATATACTACAGCAAGGAATATGAAAACACATGGAGATAAAGAATGGTAGGTGCACATTGGCCATGTACCTATTTTCGGTAAATTCCTTGCCTACTCGCCCTGCAAGTGTGTGTGGCAAAACATTATACCAGATACAAGATACTACTGCATCTAGGGGTTGAATATTTGTTCAAAATACAATCTATTCCTCATTTTAATATACATTTATAATAAGCACTGCATTGTTGATTTTTACTGGAAAACTTAGGAATTGTAATTATAATTCATAGTTGAGTAGGAATGTAAAAGTATACTGTGGTGTCAAAAAAAAGAGGGAGGAATAATTAGCCAAAAGTGATACTCTGGAAGTAACGTAATAATGTTTTACACTTCCTTCCCCCACAAAAATTTTGTGGGGATAAGTCATATGTATAACATCTTTTAGGAGTGAGGAAGAGCAGGATGTGAGTGTGGAGGAGGTGTGTGAGGCATTAGGTAGAATGAAAGGGGGTAAAGCAGCAGGAACTGACGGGATCATGACAGAAATGTTAAAAGCAGGGGGAGATATTGTGTTGGAGTGGTTGGTATTTTTGTTTAATAAATGTATGAAAGAGGGGAAGGTACCTAAGGATTGGCAGAGAGCGTATATAGTTCCTTTATATAAAGGGAAGGGTGACAAAAGAGATTGTAAAAAATATAGGGGAATAAGTTTACTGAGTATACCAGGTAACGTGTATGGTAGGGTTATTATTGAAAGAATTAGAGGTAAGACAGAGGGTAGGATCGCAGATGAGCAAGGTTTTAGTGGGTAGGGGATGTGTAGATCAAGTGTTTACTTTGAAGCATATATGTGAACAGTATTTGGGTAAAGGTAGGGAAGTTTTCATTGCATTTATGGATTTAGAAAAAAGCATATGATAGAGTGGATAGGGGAGCAATGTGGCAGATGATGCAAGTGTATGGAATAGGTAGTAATTTACTGAATGCTGTAAAGAGTTTTTATGAGGATAGTGAGGCTCAGGTTAGGGTGTGTAGGAGAGGGAGATTACTTTCCAATAAAAGTAGATCTTAGACAGGGATGTGTGATGTCACCATGGTTGTTTAATATATTTATAGATGGGGTTGTAAAAGAAGTAAATGCTAGGGAGTTGGGGAGAGGAGTGGGATTAAATTATGGGGAATCAAGTACAAATGGGAGTTGACACAGTTACTTTTTGCTGATGATACTGTGCTTATAGGAGATTCTGAAGAATAGTTGCAAAGGTTAGTGGATGAGTTTGGGAGGGTGTGTAAAGGTAGAAAGTTGAAAGTGAACAAAGATAAGAGTAAGGTGATGAGGGTATCAAACAATTTAGATAAAGAAAAATTGGATATCACATTGGAGAGAGGGAGTATGGAAGAAGTGAATGTTTTCAGATATTTGGGAGTTGATTTGTCAGCAAATGGGTTTATGAAGGATGAGGTTAACCATAGAATTGATGAAGAAAAAAAGGTGAGTGGTGCATTGAGGTATCTGTGGAGGCAAAGAAGGGAATGTATAAAAGTATAGTGGTACCAACTATAAATGCTGCAGCGAGGAGGAGGCTGGAGGCAGTGGAGATGTCCTGTCTAAGGGCAATGTGTGGTGTAAATATTATGCAGAGAATTCAGAGTGTGGAAATTAGGAGGAGATGTGGAGTTACTAAAAGTATTAGTCAGAGGGCTGAAGAGGGGTTGTTGAGGTGGTTTGGTCATTTAGAGAGAATGGATCAAAGTAGAATGACTTGGAGAGCGTATAAATCTGTAGGGGAAGGAAGGAGGGGTAGGGGTCGTCCTCGAAAAGGTTGGAGGGAGAGGGTAGAGGAGGTTTTGTGGGCGAGGGGCTTGGACTTCCAGTAAGTGTGTGTGAGCGTGTTAGATAGGAGTGAATGGAGACTAATGGTTTTTGGGACCTGATGAGCTGTTGGAGTGTGAAGGGATTCAGGGAAACCGGTTATTGATTTAGCCGGACTTTAGTCCTGGAAATGGGAAGTACAATGCCTGCACTTTAAAGGAGGGGTCTGGGATAGTGACAGTTTGGAGGGACTATTCTAAACTGTAGTATCTGAGCACCTCTGCAAAGACAGTGATTATGTATGAGTGAGGTGAAAGTGTTGAATGATGATGAAAGTATTTTCTTTTTGGGGATTTTCTTTCTTTTTGGGTCACCCTGCCTCGGTGGGATATGGCCGACTTGTTGGAAAAAAAAAAGTCATACAGTGGACCCCCGAGTAACGTAAAAACTTCATTCCAGAAGCCTGCTCAAGTGCCATTACCGAACGAATTTACTCCCTTAAGAAAAAATGTCAAGTAGGTTATTCCATTTCAGACCCCAAAAATACACTTACAAAAGCACTTACAATGTTATACTTACATAATTGTACGATTTCCGGGGTGTACGTTACTCAGGGGTCCAGTGTATGTGAAAAACTACCTCTGAGGGTATATGAGAGGAAGTGGATTAACAGACCATTACAATGGTCCTAAGTCTTCAAGCTTATAATTAGCATTGAATGGATGAATATTATTGTAAGGTACAGGGTTTATTCTGCAGTTATAATTTACAATTAATTAGGATTATAAAAGGATAGTGGTGAAAAAGAGTGTTATTGAGAGTGTGCTTGAGTGAGTGTGCATGAGAATGTGAGTAAGAGTGAGAACATGAGAGTCTATGTGTGTGTGTGTGTGTGTGTGTGTGTGTGTGTGTGTGAGTGAGGTGAGTGAGGGATAAAGATATATAGACAGAGATAGAGAGACATTGAGATAAGGTAGATATATAGATTAGCCCACAGCTTCACTCACATAAGCCAGGAAGAATGGGTTGTTTGGGCAAAGCATGACTGAAATTTTAGTGTGGTAGCTAGGTGGATTATTCATCTGAGTCATTGAATGGATGCAAAATATACAATGTTACATGAATTTAGGGCTTCTAAGCATAAACACTGCTTAATGAGAACAAGAACATGTAAGAATGCATGTCATAAGTCTGTTGTAGTTTTAGTGGATGATGGTTACAGATTTTTTTTAGAAATACAGTGGTACCTCGGTTAACGATGGTCCCCAAACTCGCCCTTTTATGTAAGTTTATTTTTTTAAATGCTTTTGTAAGTGTATTTTTGGGGATCTAAAAGGACTAGTCTATTTTACATTATTCCTTATGGGGATAAATTCGTTTGGTAATGGCACTTGAACAGCATTCTGGAACGAAAAAATATCGTTAACTGAGGTACCACTGTATTTGGAAGTCTTCATTGTGAAATGTGTCTTCATATATTTGCTAGTTTTTATTAAAATTTATATTGAGATCTTGTAAATATTGCCTAGGCCTAGTATTCTGGTGTCTTTCTGTAGCTTACTTCATCTGCCCAAATTCTTCATCATCACTAATAAAAAAATATTTTATTTTGGCATTCACTACTTAAATGTTATTACATCATATTTTTTTTCTTTAGGAAAGCAATTAGTCTGTTTTAAAAATGAAAAGACACTCTTGAATAACCATGATGTGACTCGGCCATAAATATATCCACATTTTGTCTTTACTAATATTTTTATATTTTTTTTTGTTTCTAGGGGACGGACGGGATTCCAGGGGTTGAGGTATTAATGTTGGATAATGTTTTACTCCAATGCATGTGTCTTGAACATAAATATTTAACTTACCTATTTAAACATACTGTACAAATGTTTAAATAGGTACTTCATGGTACTGTACTTGGAACAGTTCATTGCCCTCAAATTAACTTTCTTTTCTAGCCTTCATTTTTTTTTGTTTATTTTTATGGGTTTAGCACTTCTCATGATTGCAGCGCTGTATAACCCTTAATTTGATAATATAGTAGTAATAATAATAAGCACTTTTGATGAACATAATAGTACTGTAATAATAATAATAATAATAATAATTTTTTTACTTTTTCAAGAAGAAATGCAATTGGTTTTAAATTGAGTCATGTTGAATAGTTTTATGAGAACATTGCTTTTTAGTTTTGATTCTGGGATCTCTGTTATTTGCCAGAGGATTTATATTTGTCTAACAGAAGAGACTTCATCAGATGATCACTAATTTAAAAATATGGCTTTGGAGTTTGAGGTTATGTTGATTGCTTCTTTGTCATACATTATATCATTTTATCAATATAGATGTAAGGATGGGGAAGTGGAACAGAACTCTTCTTCCATAAGCCATGCATGTCGTAAGAGGGGACTAAAATGCTGGGAGCATGGAGCTAGTAACCCCCTTCTCCTGTATATATTGTCAAAGTTAAAAAAAAAAACTTTTGTTTTTTTGGGCCACCCTGCCTCAGTGGGATACGGCTGGTTTGTTGAAAGATGATGATGATGTAAGGATTCATTACAGTTGTGTATATTGTATAAGTATCTTTGATTAATTATTTTTATTTTTGAAGTAAAACCGTGGATCATATATGGTAACTCATCTTGACATTCTCTCGACTCTTAATGTTCGACTTATCTGTAATATACTGAATTGTTGATCCTTTTTCATTCATTATGTTACTATGCTTTTAATGCATCTCACTCTACATGACAGCAGGTAAAGTTATCTTTTGGGTAGACACAATAGAAGTTAAAAAAAAAAAAAAACATACCACGGGTGGGGTTAGAACCCGCGATCAGAGAGTCGTAAAACTCCAGACCAACGCGAGTTTTTTGACTCTCTGATCGCGGGTTCTAACCCCACCCGTGGTATGGTTTGTTTGCAATCGTGTCATTATGATTTCGTGAGTCAACAGAAGTTACTTTTTGTTGACACTCTATTTAGCTTATGTACACTTTTGATTTTAATACAGTATGATTCAGTAAGATGGGAATTATATATCATGAAATTTTTCTTGTAGTATGTTATTTAAAGGAATAGATAAGTTATGAAACACCTTTAGAATGATGAGAAATAATATGTCTAGTTTACTTAATGGATTAATACACGTGTTTGCAATAACAGTGAAAGCCATTGTTGTATTAGGGTTTGTGCTCAAGGTGAATAGTGCATTTGAATTGATCTTCCCTTTAATTTGTGAGATATTTTCTCTATAATTGTTGGAAAGTCCTGTTGTAACTACCATGTGATGACAAGAAGCATGGGTCACAAATGGTTATTGCATGCCTATGCTTTGTATTGGGAGATGCAAGATTGCCTTCCCAAAACAATAGACCTTTAGTGGGAGAAGTGTTCCATTTCACATGAGTTGTAATAGACACATGCAGAATAGAACTTTTATTTAGATAGTATTTTTGCCTTTGTAATAGGCTTTTTCAAGTCAGTGCAAAACAATGAGCAATAAACATATTTATACAAGCAAATAGGCAGGTTTGAGCAGAGAGGTCAGAAGTGAGATCATGGCATGGGCATGAGTGACCATGGAGCACTGCAGGAGGCCTACTGTGCCTTGTGTGTGCATGTGATTCATTAATGAATTCTTTCTGTTTTGGTAATAGTATGGCTAATGTTTATGCTAAACTGAACAAGATGCAGATGCCTGGAATCTGCCTTAATCTACACACAAAATAACATTCAGCAAAATAACAAATTTTCAGCTTGGCATAATTCTTACCCATGCTCCAAGTACAACCTTGAAACACACTCCCACAGTTAGTAGTAAGAAGGCAGTAAATGCCAACAAATAGAGGAAAATGAACATGCACACTTAAGACATTGTATGCATTTGTGTCCATTTTCTCTCTAAAACAAACGGTTCATGGATGATTCATATGCACACAATATATACTTGGAGAAATGTGCTTGTTGTCCATTGTTTTGTATTGATTTGAGAGAGCCTGTTAAACAATTGAAATGTCATCTCAATAAACTGTTCTGCGTGTGTCTTTCAACCATCCTGTTAGATATACACCCTCTGTTTTCACAGTGATTGTTAGTACCTTTGCCAGTTTTCACAACACAGCCTACATGTGATAAATTTTTATTCTCCATGTGTGCCTTTTGATGATTCATTAACTATTATTTGTATTTTCTCCTTCACATTTCTTTAATTTTTCCTTTCACTTAACTGCTGCTTATTTTTTCCTTTTAATTTTATTCCTTTTGATCATACAATTAAAATTTCTTATTCTTATGTATTAATTTAATCTTTTTCAAATAATTTATCTACCAATCCTCCCTCTACCCACTTTAGGAGGCACCCACACATTATACATACATATCCCTTTTTTTTTACAGAGGCAACAATTGAAAATAGGTTTGCACAGTTATAACAGTACTGCTATACCCCTGCAAATAACTGGAATCTTTCTAAACACTTAGCTGCATCAGGATAGGTATCAAATTGCCGGATTTGACCTTCAAAAACTTTTTTATTTCTGTAGATTTTTCTTTTAGATTAGTATTACAGTGGGTTCTCTCTCAGCTATAAAGCTGTATGACCCCTGTGGTTTAGCACTTCTTTTTGATTATAATAATAATAATCTCAGCTATAAAATAAGTAACATGACAATCAAGTGGTTTTCGCTCACAGTAATCAGATAAGAGGACTAGCAGATTTCATAACTGGTCCAAGAATGGGTTAGTGTTGAAAATGCAATAAAAAATGTACATGTAAATAATTATCATGGGAAGACAAAAACCCATGAAAATTGAATGTCGTGTGTACCATGAATACTAATTTGCCCTGAAGCACTAGTTTCTCTCACTGAAACTATACAAATTCTCCAGGATCAGAAGTGTTAGCTAACAATGGCAACTTGCCTTGTTTATTGCAGATTTTGGCTCTGTTGCCTCTTTAACAGACACCAAATAGTTGTCTTTTGCTGGGCCCTCAGTCATTCCAGTATTTTAGATAAAGAACTCTTAGATTAGTCTATATGTTAAGTGGTTCTGGACCTTCCAGTCTTTCTCGGGCAGGTCCCCTTTTCAAAATATACAGTTTTCACCCAATTTTTGCATGCTCACTGACAGTATCATTGGTATGTATTCATGACCAATAAAGTGTTTTTTGTTGCCACACCTTTTAGGTGTCCTCATATCATTTACAATTATGGGAATATGTAATCTCATGACGATGCATTGGATATGCCAAACTTGTAGGCCACTGCAACGATGCTGCAGTGACCTGGCATTATTATTTTTTATACACCCTTCTGCACTTGCCCTTTAGGACCTTATCTCTGAAAATATCTTTCATACAGATACTTGCTAATTTTCTGTTGAAGACAGCTTTGTTACATTTTCTTTAATTTCTATATTCTAGCTCAATCTTCCCCTGCCCTCTAATTGCCTTAGCCTATTTTTCTGCTCTTTCTTTTGAGGCGCGTTCTCTGCCATGCAGTACTGAGTGACCCTTTTGGGTTTATCTTGTTTTCATGAGTATTTTTATTGCAGTTCTGTGAAATAAAAGTCTGTGATAGTGAAATAACATACCTGACCTGGCCTTGGTTCCAACAGTCAGGTTTACTAAGTTTTACTGTACTATACTGAGAAAAGAAGTTAAAATAATGACATTGATTATGGAGTACTTGATTAAAGCAAAGATTTTCTTCTATAGATATAAACTTCAAGAGCATAAGTATATTTTATCACATTGTTGAGAGTATCATAAATATTGGCGAAGTACAGTAGGGCCCCGCTTTACAGCATTTTGCCAATACGGAGATTTCAAATTATGACTAAAACTTGCTATACGGCTCCCCATCGTTCTAATACGGCACGCCCCACCTGATTTGTTTACATTCTCTGTGAGCACATCTCTATTATGTCTGGAAACTTTCCAAAATTTCAAGTGTTTTAAAGTTATTGCATATTTTATATATAGTACTCTGATAATTATACTTATGTGTACCTGTATCTAAATACAGTGGACCCCCGAGTATTGGCCATAATCTGTTTCAGGAGCTAGGCCTTAACTCGAACTGGCCAAAAGTCGAACCATTATTTCCCATAAGAAATAATGTAAATACAATTAATCCGTTCCAGACACCCAAAAATATTCACAAAAAAATCATTTTTTAAAGAATAACTAGTTTTACATACACAAAACACATAATAACACATATTAAATTTATAAATTTACATTTAAAATAACATTCACTTACCTTTATTGAAGAGACTTGCTGGCACCTGGAAAATAGGGAGGAGTGAGGGAGGGTTTAGTGTTTGGAAGGGGAATCCCCCTCCATAAGGACTTCTCAGGTATCAAAGCCCTATCTGGGGTTACTTCCCTTCTTGGTCTTTTAATGCCACTAGGACTAGCTTGAGTCACTGGACCCCTGTCTCACAAAATAACTGTCCACAGTCCTCTGTTTCTGGCACCTCTTTAACATGTTCCTGAAGTGCAATATGGCTCTGTCGCTGAACTTGTTGCAGAGTTGGCTTATTTCAGCTTGCTCAGGGTGGTATTTTTCAATAAATTCCTGCATCTTATTCCACATTGAACAAATTTCCTTAATCTCAGTTCGATGGTGTTCCTCACTTTCTTTACCACAGGGGTGCCACTAGGAAGCTTCTTTGGACCCATGGTGACTTATTTCACAGTGACACTCAATAAACAATCAATAAACACAATAAAATTATTGTGAAATGTTTGAATGAGCACGCTGGGTAATGTTCACTCAATGGTAAACAAAGCTAGACTGGCTCATGACGCCTGTGCGGGGAGGCGCGCAAGCGCAGGCAGGTGGACAGGTCTGGTACGCTGGCCAAAACTCGGGGAAACGGCCGATAGTCGGGGGAAAATTGGGCCGAAAAAAGCGACCGAAACTCGAGTCGGCCGATAGTCGGGGTCCACTGTATATTTATATACTGTGCTGGCATGCAGGTACACATTAAAATCACTAACAGTCTCTCTACTCTTGACGCCACATTCATAAATAATAATAATAATCTCACATTAAATGTCGTATATTACTTTAATATAGACATTTCCATTAATCCATCTATGATATTTTTTTTCAAAATTATATAATAAACATGCTACATAACATATAAACATGATAAATACACCCCACAGTAGAATAAATTGACATAAATATGAGATATGGAAGCCAGGCGACTTGAGAAAAACATTTTATCTATTCCAACATCAGAGAAAATGTGTACACTATAATATTACTGGGGGTAACTAAAAAATTATTCCTTTTGTATGTCTTCACTCAGAGCGTCATTTCTTCTAAAAATGGTGTTACATGAGAATGGGAGTGTTCCTCTTTATTTATTCTACTGTATCAATGTGGAGACAACTTGTACACAATGTAAAGTGTTTGTATTATGGTACGTATAAGATTCACAGACATGGGAATGAACGTGTATCAACCAAAAGATGGCTTGTTTGTTTACATTACATGTGGGTGGGGTGGGCTGACCTGACTTCCCAAACCTGACTTCATACAAATAAATACGACTCATCTCTCACCCTACATTAAGACTACAAATATTTTAAGGTAAGTAATGAGTGTACTGTATATGTATTTTCCTCTTTAAGGGGGGCTCCTTGACGTGGTAAAGAGGCTATCGGTCTGAGGAATTGGACCTTTTGGTCTTCTTCCTCAGACCGAACCTATTACCCCCAATCCCCTCCCTTTTCCCATCTCCCCATCCTCCCTTTTCCCTTTCCTCCTCCTCCTCATCCCTCCCTTATTTCCTTCCCAGTTTTACCCTGGGAGCTTCTCTCCTCAGGC